>CAUYQV010003870.1:0-12333 GCA_963574575.1 Galagoides demidoff
TTTTTTTTTTTGAGACAGAGCCTCAAGCTATCCCCCTGGGTAGAGTGCCATGGCATCACAGCTCATAGCAACCTCCAACTCCTGGGCTCAAGCGAGTCTCCTGTCTCCGCCTCCCAAGTAGCTGGGACCACAGGCGCCCGCTATAACGCCCGGCCATTTTTTGGTTGCAGCCATCATTGTTGTTTGGCGGGCCTGGGCTGGGGATTCGAACCCGCCACCTTAGGTGTACATGGCTGGCGCCTTAGCCGATTAAGCCACAGGCGTCGAGCTGTAGATTCCATTTCAAAAAACACTTTGCTTATCCATAAGAAGCAACTCCTATGTGTTCAATTTTTAGCCTGAGATTGCAACAATTTAGTACATCTTTAAGCTCTACTTCTAATTATAGTTCTTCTGCTATTTCTATCACATCTGCAGTGGCTTCGTTCACTGAAGTCTTGAAACCCTCAAAGTCATCCATGAGGGTTGGAGTCAACTTTTCCAAACTCCGGTTAATGTGGATATTTTGACCCCCTTCTATGAATCACACTGTTTTTAATGGCATCTGGAATAGTGAATACGTTCCAGAGGTTTTTTCTTTTCTTTTTTTTTTTTTTTTAAAGGGAGAGTCTCACTTTGTCACCCTTGGTAGAGTGCTGTGGTGTCACAGTTCACAGCAACCTCCAGCTCTTGGGCTTAGGCAAGAGAGGCGATACTCTTGCCTCAGCCTCCAGAGTAGCTGGGACGACAGGCACCCACCACAACGCTCAGCTATTTTTTGTTGCAGTTTGGCCAGGGCCAGGTTTGTACCCGCCCCCCTGGGGCCAGCACCATACTTGTGAGCCACAGGTGCTGCCCTTTCCAGAGGTTTTTAATTGACCAGATCCAGCAAAGGAATTGCTGTGGTAACAACATAACATCAAAGAAATCATTAAGACAACTACAGCCTTATAAAATGTGTTTCTTTTTTCTTTCTTTGTGTTTTTTTTTTTTTTTTGAGACAGAGTCTCACTTTTGTCACCCTTGGTAGAGTGCTGTGGCATCACAGTTCACAGCAACCTCAAACTCCTGGGCTTAAACGATTCTCTTCCCTCAGCCTCTCAAGTAGCTGAGACTACAGGCGCCTGCCACAATGCCTGGCTATTATTTTTTTTGGTTGTAGTGTTGTTGTTGTTTGGCAGACCCAGGCTGGATCAAACTTGCCAGCTCCAGTGTTATGTGGCTGGTGCGGTAGCCCCTGAGCTACAGGTGCCAAGCCTGAAATGTGTATCTTAAATAATATGTTTAAGGCTTTAAAGTTGGAATTACTCCTTGATCCATGGGTAGCAGAATGAATGTAAGTTAGCAGAATGAATGTAACAATATTCATCTCCTTGTATATCTCCATCAGAGCTCTTGGGTGACCAGGTATGTTGTCATTGAGCAATAATTTTTTTTTTTTTTTTTGAGATGGAGCCTCAAGCTATCCCCCTGGGTAGAGTGCCATGGCATCACAGCTCATAGCAACCTCCAACTCCTGGGCTCAAGCGAGTGTCCTGCCTCAGTCTCCCAAGTAGCTGGGACCACAGGCGCCCGCCACAACGCCTGGCCATTTTTTGCTTGCAGCCATCATTGTTGTTTGGCGGGCCTGGGCTGGGGATTCGAACCCGCCACCTTAGGTGTATGTGGCTGGTGCCTTAGCTGATTGAGCCACAGGCGCCGAGCCTGAGCAATAATATTTTGAAGGAAATCTTTTTCTCCTAAGCAGTAGGTTTCAGTGGTGGGCTTAAAGTATTTGGTAGAGTGGTATGATAGCTCATGCCTATAATCCTAGCATTCTGGGAGACCAAAGTAGGATTGCTTAAGGCCAGGGGTTCAAGACCAGCCCAAGGAAGTGCAAGACCTTCTCTCTACAAAAAAAAAAATAGAAAAATGAGCATGGTGGCATGTTTCTGTAGTCCCAGCTACTTATTTAACAGGCTGAGGCTGGACTCTTTCATATGTAGAGAGTTTTACCTGGCTTCAGAGTTTCAAAGGATAGCCTGATTCTCTTGTTAAGTGCTAATGCAATTGATGACTTCAAGTTGATGCCAATACTATACTCATTTACTATTCAAAAAAATCCTAGAGCCCTTAAGAATTATGCTAAATCTCTGCCTGTGTACTATAAATAGAACAACAAAGCTTAGATGACTGTACATCTGTTTATCTCATGGCCTGCTGGGTATTTTTAAAAATTATTTTTTATTAAATCATAACTTTGTACATTGATGCATTTATAGGGTTCAGGGTACTACTTCAATATACAATGTGAAATGCTTACACCGAACTAAGTAACACATCCATCACAATTATACTCATTTCTTGTATTTTTTGTTATTTTTTTGAGACAGTGTCTGTCTTTGTCTTTTGGGTAGAGTGCAGTGGCATCATCATAGCTCACTGCAACCTCAAACTCCTGAGCTCAGGTGATCCTCCTGCCTCAACCTCCCAAATAGCTGGGACTACAGGCATACGCCACCAGCCTGGCTAATTTTTCTACTTTTTTTTGTATAGATAGAGTCTGGCTCTTCTGGGGTTTTTTTTGTTTGTTTTTTGTTTTTTTTTTGCAGTTTTTGGCCAGGGCTAGGTTTGAACATGCCACCTCCAGCATATGGGGCCAGTGCCCTACTCCTTTGAGCCACAGGTACCGCCTAGGGTCTGGCTCTTCTTTAAGCTGGCCTCAAACTCCTGAGCTCAAGAAGTCTATCTGCCTTGGCCTCCCAGAGTTTATAGGACTCCTAGGATTATAGGCACAAGCCACTATGCCTGGCCCTATTCTGGCTTTAGACATACCTTCTTCACTAAGCTTAATCATTTCTATCTTTTGATTTAAAGTGAGAACTATGAGACTCCTCCTTTCACTTGAACACTTGGAGGCCAGGGCCCAGTTTCAATATTACTGTGTCTCACAGAATAGGGAGGCCTGAAGAGAGGGAGAGGGGAAGAAGAGCTTGGTGGTGAAGCAATTAGAATGTATATAACATTTGTTGATTAAGTTTGCTGTCTTATATGGTAAGATTTGTGGCTTCGCAAATAAATTACAGTAATAATATTAAAGATCACAGATCACTATAACATACCATAAGAATGAAAAGTCTGGAGATATTTCAAGAATTACCAAAATGTGATGATGGAGACACAAAGTGAACACATGCTGTTAGAAAGATGGTGGGAGCTCAACACAGGGTTGCCACAGCTTTCAATTTATAAAGAATGAAGTACACATGAAGAACAAAAAAATGAAGTGTGATAAAATAAGGTACCTCTGTAACTACCAGCTAGGGTTTCTGAAAAGCCAGACTAACCACCCACAGAGGAGATATTATTTTTTGGAAACACAAACCTCTGAGGCATTATTTAACTATACAACTTCTTCCAGAATTAGAAAGTTTAAAAGAGAGCATAAGATACCAGGAGTGTATCCTGTAAACAAATAGGAAGGAGGTAGAAATTGTACTTTTGTCTGTCATAGGCTGCTGGAATACTAAAGAGATTGACCTGTTCTTCTCTGTCCTCCAGCTCCAAGAGCATCAAGAGGAAATTGAAGGAATGATGAATGCCCTCTTCAGAGGTGTTTTTGTACATCGGTATAGGTGAGTTAATGAGCTTCCGTCATTGAAGCAGCTGGTCTTTGGTTATGGAGTCAGGGAAATGACAACACCCCCCCAACCTTGATTTGTTTGGTTAGTCCCAGAGCTAATACAGCTGGAGCAAAGACTCTTAAGACGTATTTCAGATTAGAGGGTTTATTTTATCTTTAGTTACAAAAGATCTTATAAGTTCTAGGAGAAAATAAGAGGATAAGGCATTGCTGAATATTCTCTTACTTCAACTTTGTGCAAGATCTGCCCCTGGCATGCCTGCCCCCGCCCCCACTCTTTCTAGAGTTGGAGACTTGAGAGAGGTTAAGAGCAGAGAACCAAAAGGTGGAGCTTTCCTGAGGCATGTATGCAGCTTGGCAAACCTTTTTCTGGCTTAGCCTGCAGGGCAGGAGAGTTTTATACTGTTGAAAGAAATGGTAGAATTAGTTAAAAAGAGTATCTATAGTTCTTCACTCTTACCTAGATTTTACCTTCTGCCTTTCCAGAACCTTTCACCTGATTTAACCTTCTTTTTTTTCATTTTTTATTTTTTTGTTAGAGATAGCATCTTAACAAAGAGTTGGAGTTCAGTGGTGCATCATACCTCACCGTAGCCTCCAGTTCCTGGCTTTAAGCAATGCTTGCATGCGGCCTGATTTAATCTTTTCTTAAAGTGGAATTAAAACACATTCTTTTTTTTTTTTTTATTTTGAGATGGAGTCTTATTTGTCACCCTCAGTAGAGGGCTATGGCATCATAGCTCACAGCAACCTCAAACAACTCATGAGCTAAAGCAATCCTCTTGCCTCAGCCTCCCAAGTAGCTGGGACTACAGGCATCTTCCATAACACTTGGCTATTTTTAGTGTTATGGAACTAACTGATCCATCAAGCAACACTTGATCGGGTCTTGCTCTTGCTCAGTCTGGTCTTGAATTCTTAAGCTAAGGCAATCCATCTACCTTTGCCTCCCAGAGTGCTAAGGTTATAGGCGTAATCCACTGTGCCTGGCTAAAGCACATTGTTGAGGCAACCATAGTTAAAAAATATAAAAATAAAAAGACACACATAGTTTGGCCAATAGTTAAATGAACTTTCAAAGTCAGTTTTTAAAAGGAGTGTGGAGAATAAGGTTTTATGAGAGTAGCTCAGCAATTTTATTGGCTGGCTACAGGAAGAAAATGTTTACTACCTGGGTATGGTAGCACATGCCTATAACCTCAGCTGCTTGGTAGGTTAGGGTGGGAGGATCTGTGGAACTCAGGAATTCAAGGCCTACCTGGGAAACACCAAAAGTTAAAGAATGAAAATGTTTTCTTTTAGGTGATGATGTATTTATATCAGGAAGAAGAAATAAAACATACATGGCATTTCATCAATAAAATAAATTCTTCTATGATAGGTAGCCATAGCTATCCGGTAGCATGGAAAGTGAGTTCGGAGAGATGGTGGTGAGGCACTTTGTCTCTCTGTGTCTAGGGATGTTCTTCCTGAGATCCGTGCTATCTGCATCGAGGAAATTGGGTGTTGGATGCAAAGCTACAGTACCTCTTTCCTCACTGACAGCTATTTAAAATACATTGGCTGGACCCTGCATGATAAGGTGGGAGTTGAATTGAGTCAGTCTCCTGTTCCCTTTTCCTTGTTCCCTTCATTTTCTTCCCTGCCCTAGGGCCCTTCCCTCATCTTTTCTTAGGTATTTTACTTACAGGAACAATGATCAACCTAAAGGCATGGGTAACCCATGACCTTGGGGCCTCAGGTGGCTTTCTGGATCCTTGAGCATGTCCTTCTGACTGGATCCAAATTTTAACAGAACAAATCTTTTTAGTAAAGGAATTTTTTCTGCGAAGTTTGGATTTGGTCTAGGGGCTGCCTTTGGGGATCTGGAGGGCCTTGTGTGACTTTGAGGCCTCAGGTTCCCCACCCCTATGTAGAGGACAGAGGCTTTACTATGAAAGAAAGGTACTGATGAATTGGTAATATGAGTGCTGGGGTGGTAGCCAAAGGATCCTTTTCATTATGACTGGTAACTTCTATGATTCCATTGTTTTCTAAGTAGGCAGATAGTTGTTTGTTGTCTCTAACATCTCAGAGTCTTCCATATAGAGGACACTCAGGGCCAGAATGAGTGATCTAAGAGGGAAGTCTGGAGGCTTTGCAGGAGGTGAGTAGAGGTGTAGTAAATTTAACTTCTATTCTCCTGTTTTCCCTCCTCAATAGCACCGGGATGTCCGGCTGAAGTGCCTTCGGGCTCTGAAAGGGCTGTACAGCAATCGAGACCTGACTGCCCGGCTGGAGCTCTTCACCAGCCGCTTCAAGGTAAAATTGGGACAGGGCTCGTTTGCTTGGCTCTTCATGGTAGTTCTCATTTCCCCACCTTATACCTTAACTATTTCCATTGCTCTGATATATATTCAGCTATTCCAGTGCCTGATTCTATACCCTGTCTTTAGGAATCTGTCAAATTCTAAGGGATTATGATGTTTTTTTGTTTGTTTGTTTGTTTTTATTATTATTTTTTTTTAGGGAATATGATGTTTTGGAATGGGTGCAGTGAGATACTGAGCAGTATTCTCCTTTCTACAGGACCGGATGGTTTCCATGGTCATGGACAGAGAGTACGATGTAGCAGTGGAGGCCGTGAGGTTGCTAATACTTATCCTTAAGTGAGTCTTGGGATGTAGGCAGGCAAGCATCTCGAACGTTGACCTCTCCAGTGTCAGGAAGGATCTTCCAGATCCTTGTCTCTCCGTGTTTCATAGGTTGACTTTTCCTTACATGCAGGTAGAAAGACAGAGACCATTCCTGAGTTGCAGGGTCTTGAGGGCAGAAATGTTCCTATCTTCTCTAACTCTCCATACTCTATCTTCCACTCTTCATTTAAAAGGTCTTCATGACTTACATCCTAATTTTTGTTGTTGTTGTTGTTGTTACTGCTTTTTTTCTTTTGTTTTAGGAGACTAGGTCTTTTTCTGTTACCCAGGGTGGAGTATAGTGCCTTAATTAAAGCTCACTGCAGCCTTGAACTCCTAGGTTCAAGCAATAGTCCTATCTTAGCCTCCCAAGAGTCTGGGACTACAGGCATGCATTACTATGCCCAGTTGTTTTTGTGTGTGTGTGTGTGTGTGTGTGTGTATTGCCCAGGTTGGTCTCGAACTGCTGGCCTCAAATGATCCTTCCACCTCAGCTTTCCAAATGGTGCTGGAATTATAGGCCTGAGCCACCACATGTAGCCTAGTCTCATTGTTTTTGCCTATTTATATTTCTGGATTTGATTGTGCTAGAAGGCAGCACACATGTCTACATCATGTTCTTTATGCTTTTATTTTGGCAGAAACATGGAAGGGGTATTGACAGACACAGACTGTGAAAACATCTATCCTGTTGTGTATGCCTCTAATAGAGCCCTAGCCTCTGCTGCAGGAGAATTTCTGTACTGGAAGTGAGTGCGGCTCCTTTTGTATGATCCTTTAGCCTCATCCTCTGTCATTTTCTTTCCCTCATCTGCTGTTGCTCTGCCTAAGGACTCCCGCTACCTATGAAAGTCTGTCTGGTGTCTCTTTTCTCAACTCCTTAGGTCTTTTCCTTTATCATCTCCTTGGGATGTTTCTTCCCTTTATGGTGATGATTGCATTCATTATTTCCTCCCATACTGTGCCTTTTCCCCTGTTAATTCCATCAGGCTTTTCTACCCTGAGTGTGAGACAAGAAATGTGAGTGGAAGAGAGCGACGCCGAAGTCCACGTGTCCAGAGGACTTTTTTCCACCTTTTGCTGTCCTTCTTTGTGGAGAGTGAGGTGATGTGGAAAGATGATGAAAGACCTATAAGTAGAGAAGATGGGGTGGACTCTGTAGGAAGGAGAGCCATGTTTAATTAATAACGACTTCCTAGATTTTTAACATGGCATCAGTAACTTATCTCTCATCTTCTTCCACAGCTCCATGACCATGTGGCTTACTTAGTAGATAGCCTGTGGGACTGTGCAGGGTCTCAGCTGAAGGACTGGGAGAGTCTGACAAGCCTGCTGTTGGAGAAGGACCAGAGTGCGTGCCAAGTGGTAGACAGAGAACTCTCACCTCCTGGCATGAAATGAGGAGAGATTTTTTTTCTGATTTGTAGAAGGCAGCAGAGGTTGTGTGCATTGGGGGGACTTGGAGAAGGAAGGTGGCTAATCTGTAACTGTTTGTTTTTGATCTTCCTGCCACCTCAGACCTGGGCGATGTGCAGGAGAGCACGCTGATAGAAATACTTGTGTCCAGTGCCCGGCAAGCTTCAGAGGGTCACCCGCCTGTGGGGCGGGTCACTGGGAGGAAGGTATGGCATGAAGTGGTCTATGTAGGTAAGCAGTGTTAAAAATTCAGACAGGTGTTGTGCATACTTATTCTCCAGACTTGGGTCAGGGTGCTCTTTCTTCCCCTGAAAGAATTCTCTTTCCAGAAAAAAGAAATCTGAAGGGAAATGCTGAATTCTTTTTCTCTTCCTGGGCAGATTGGGTCACATAGAGGAGGGGTATGCATACACCCCCTTGGATAGTACATGTATTTCTTTGCACTTTGCCCCTCACCTCATGAGACTCTTAATTCCAGGGCTTAACCCTTAAAGAACGCAAGACTCAAGCTGATGACAAAGTGAAGCTGACTGAGCACCTCATCCCCCTGCTACCTCAGCTCTTGGCCAAGGTAGAACTGCCCACCATTGAACAATAGGGCACAAGCAGTGAAAAGACATGGCCTCTGATGAGGGATAAGAGTAGGAAGTAGCAATATGTTCCAAATAATGAGCTTCTTCTCTCAATTGTCATAGTACTCAGCTGATGCAGAGAAGGTTTCACCCTTGCTTCAGCTTCTCAGCTACTTTGACCTCAACATCTACTGCACTAGGCGTTTGGAGAAGGTGAGAAGGCAAGAAGATAATATTTCTTGTATCTCGTGGCTTGCCTGCTAGGGCCAAAAGTTATACTAGTAATTGGCTGGGTACGGTGGCTTTTGCCTATAATTTACCACTCTGGGATGCTGAGACAGATGAATTGCTTGAGCTCAGGAGTTCAAGGCCAGCCTAAGCAGGACTGAGACCCCATCTCTATTGAAAAGAGAAAAACTAGCCAAGTGTGTGTCAGGCACCTGTAGGTCACAGCTATTTGGGAGGCTGAGGCAAGAGGATTGCTTGAGTCCAAGAGTTTGAGGTTGCTGTGAGCTACAATGTCAGGGTACTCTACCCAGGGTAACAGAGTGAGACTCTGTTTCAAAACAAAACAAAAAAGTTCTTCTACCAGTATCTGGTTCTTTTTAGGAACCTGGGTTTCAGAAAAAACAATAGCCTTTTCTGTCTTTAGGTATTGTATCCTCAAAATTTAATGCTTTCAAATATATTCCTTATCTGTCCTGGTTCTACTGTCTCTTAGAAGAGTTGTTCTACCCACTTCCCCTAACACTGTCATCTTTTACTTTTTTTTCTTCCTAGCATCTGGAGCTGTTGTTGCAGCAACTCCAGGAGGTGGTGGTGAAACATGCAGAGCCAGCTGTGCTTGAGGCTGGAGCTCACTCCCTCTACCTACTCTGTAATCCTGAGTTCACTTTCTTTAGCCGGGTAGACTTTGCCCGCAGCCAACTGGTGGATCTGCTGACTGACCGCTTCCAACAGGAACTTGAGGAGCTATTGCAGGTAGGAGCTGGGGCTGAATGACAGGACAGCCCAAATGAAGGTGAGAGAGGGCATAAGACAGGAAATGTAGATCAGTGAATTTATGGGAAAATCCTGTTGTGGACTTTCTTTCTTCTTCAGTCATCCTTCCTAGATGAGGATGAGGTATATAATCTGGCAGCCACCCTGAAGCGCCTCTCTGCTTTCTATAAGTGAGTAGCTTTTCTCCTTTTCCCTCTCCTGCTTCTGCTGCTGTCTGGGGAGTTGGTTCCCTTTATTCTAGTGAAATGTTTTCTCTCCCTGCAAAGTGCTCATGACCTAACTCGCTGGGAGCTCTATGAGCCATGCTACCGACTCCTCCGGAAGGCTGTGGACACTGGAGAGGTTCCTCACCAGGCAGGTTGATGGGCAGGATATACAGGGGTAGGAGAGGAGTTTTTGAAGGCCTGTGTTCTAGGTAGCCACCTCTCCCATCTGGGTCCAGTCCCAAGGTGTGGCATGGACACACAGGAAGATAAGGTGGGGAGTCACTCCTTTTATTCCTCTCTTGGAAGATGGACTATAATTCTAGTTCCTCAAAACAGTCTTTGTCTCAGGTTTCCCAGAAGTTAAGTTTAGAATTGGGTCTCTCCCCAGATTTGATTCTCTTTTTTTCTTCACTGCTGTATGTGTATGTGTGTGTAGTTGCACATGTGCATTCATGTGTGTCTGCCTCTCTAGCTCTCCTTCCCTCCTCTCTCTTTCACTCTCTTTCTGTCTCCCCTCTCCCTTTCACTGTCCTGACTCAAACTTCATTTTCAAACATTTTATTACAGGTGACCTTGCCAGCCTTGACTCTTGTCTACTTTTCCATCCTCTGGACACTGACCCACATTTCTGGATTGGGTGCTTCCCAGGTGAGTATGGGTTTGAGAAGGGGTCATGGCAGTGGAGGAGCTTTTGTCTTCATTCCTCCCCTTTAAGCTGCTATTCCCACAGAAAGAGCTGCTGAGTTTGAAGGGCAGAATGGTGGCCTTCTGTGAGCTCTGCCAGAGCTGCCTCTCAGATGTAGACCCTGAGATCCAGGAGCAGGTGAGTGTTGATTCAAGTGAGAGCAAGAAGGCAAGTGCCCACCATTCCAAGGAGAAATTAGCTGTATTGTTTCTACCCTAGGAAACATTCTGTCCTTTTACCTATCCCAGCGGTTCTCAACCTGTGGGTCAAGACCCCTTTGGGGGTCGAATGACCCTTTCACAGGGATCCCAAGACCACCCTGCATATCACATATTTACATTGCAATTCATAACAGTGAAATTACAGTTATGAAGTATCATTGAAAATAATTCTATGGCTGGGGGTCACCACAATATGAGGAACTATATTAAAGGGTTGCAGCATTAGGAAAGTTGAGAACCACTGACGTATCCTTTATTTTCCCCCAACAGGCTTTTGTCTTATTAAGCGATCTACTTCTCATCTTCAGCCCTCAGATGATTATAGGGGGCCGTGATTTCCTTAGACCTCTTGTCTTTTTTCCTGAAGCTACTCTGCAGTCTGAGCTAGCCAGCTTCCTCATGGACCATGTCTTCATCCAGGCTGGAGAACTGGGCAGTGGTACAGGGACTCTATACCTGGGCTCAGGAAGGGTTTGGGGTTGCGCCTGGATCAGGAATATAGACCAGGAGGCCTTAGTCAGTAATCCTATTCTGCATTTGCTGTGAGCCAGGTCATTCCCAGGAGGATCATTTACAGATAGAGCAACTGCACCAGCGGCGCCGCCTCTTGGCTGGATTCTGTAAGCTGTTGCTTTATGGGGTACTGGAGATGGATGCAGCCTCAGATGTTTTCAAACACTACAACAAGGTATAATGAGGGCTCACAGAAATAAAGGAGAGGGGACCAAGTTGAGCATATTCATGATTTCAGACACTGTAGCACTACAGAAAGGCAGATGAGGGGATCTGGTGGTATTGAGCCTGAAGAGAAATAGGAGGAAAAGGCAGAAGTTTAGAATAAAGGGACAAAGAAAAGAGCCTTAGTGTAAATAATTATAGAGAAAAAGCTGTTAAATTCATTAAAGGGGAAATCATTATTGTTATTATTATTTTTTCTTGAGACCTGTCATCCAGTATAGAGTGCTGTAGTGACAGCCTACCTCAAATTCTTGAGCTCAGGCTATTCTCTTGCTTCAACCTCCTGAGTAGCTGGGATTACAGGCACATGCCACCATGTCTGGCTAGTTTTTCTGTTTTTGGTAAAGACTGGGGTCTCACTCTTGCTCAGGCTGGTTTCAGACTCCTAAACTCAGACAGTCCACCCACCTCAGCCTCCCATGGTGTTAGGATTACAGGTGTGAACCACCTTGCCTGGTCAGGAAATAGATTATTCTTCCTGTCCAGAAATGTCTTTTTCCCTTCTGAATTCAGTCTGTGGAATGGAGTAATGTAAGAAGGAAAAAAGAGTGGAAAAGGGATAAGTTCTCCTAAGATGCCTAGATCTGTACCTCAGTTTTCTCAACCCACCATTGTATTTTTTTTTTCTATGTGAACAATGTAATCTTTATTCACTCAGTTTTGAGCAGGCTGAGTTCAAAAAGAAGTCAGCACCCCCCCACCATTGTATTGATCTCTGTTTATTGAGCACCTGCCTGTCTGTCAAGCACTATTCCAGGTACTAAGGACACAGAAGTGAATAGACAAAAAAGTTCCCATTTTGTGGAGCTTCTGTTATAGTGGAGGAGAGGCAAATAGTGAAGGCTTCAGTGCTGTGGAAGAGAGTACACTGGCAGACTACTATTCTTCTCCAAGAGTTGGACTTAGGGCATAGTTTATTCCATTATTTATTTACCTAAACTCAGATTTTTGGGGGGTTTTGGACCTACTAGTTAGGTCTAGTCTGAGGGTTTTTTTTTTTTTTTTTGAGACAGAGCCTCAAGCTGTTCCCCTGGGTAGAGTGCCATGGCATCACAGCTCGCAGCAACCTCCAACTCCTGGGCTCAAGCGAGTCTCCTGCCTCAGCCTCCCAAGTAGCTGGGACCACAGGCGCCCACCACAATGCCTGGCTATTTTTTGGTTGCAGCTGTCATTGTCGTTTTGTTGGGCCCGAGCTGGATTCGAACCCACCACCTTAT
>CAUYQV010003871.1:0-17742 GCA_963574575.1 Galagoides demidoff
AGCTACTTGGGAGGCAGAGGCAGGAGACTCGCTTGAGCCCAGGAGTTGGAGGTTGCTATGAGCTGTGATGCATGGCACTCTACCCAGGGGGATAGCTTGAGGCTCTGTCTCAAAAAAAAAAAACCCACAGGTGAGCTGGGCACAGTGACTCACTCCTGTAATCCCATCACTTCGGGAGGCCAAGGTGAAGGATTGTTTGAGCCTGGAAGTTCAAGACCAGTTTGGGCAATATAGTGAGACCTTGTCTCTGCAAAAAAATTAAAAATTAATGAGACATGGTGGCAGGAAACTGTAAGCCCAGCTACTTGGGAATCTGAGACTGGAGAATTGTTTGAGGCTGCAGGGGATGATAATCATGCCACTGCATTCCAACTTGAGCAACCAAGGGGGACCCTGTCCCCCAAACAGACAATCCAAAAGTATTTACCAAGAAGTGTTCAGTGATTGGAGCCTGCCGATCTAGGTTGGCTCAGATCTGGCCTATGTGTCTCTCGTCCTCCCGCATGTTCTCAGGGGATGACAGAGGTACAAGGAACATATATAACTTGTGCCACTCCAGGCCTCTGCCTGCATCCGTGTGCTAGCATCGTATGGGTCAAAGCTAGCCACGTGGACGAGCCCCGTATCCAGGGACAGGAGCTGGTGACTATCCAGGGGTCTGAGCACTGAATGAACAGGGGGGCGTGGATGAAGAACAGAGGCTGTTGTTCCAATCTACCAGAGATCACAGGGCGGAAAGATGAAAGGGATCTGCTCCCTAATGATGTTGCTGAGTTGCTGAATTAACCCAGCCTGGAGCTGTCTATCTTGGAGGTTTGGGTTATTCAGTTTAAAAGAGAAGGGCCGGTGGCATGCACCTGTAATCCCAGCTGCTCGGGAGGCTGAGGCAGGTGTGATTACCTGAACTCAGGAGTTCAAAGCCAGCCTGGGCAACATAGCGAGACCCTGTCTCTGGAAAAGAAAAGAAAAAAAATATGATTTTTTTTGGTACTAAAGTTATCAAAAGAAAAAAAAAAACAACCTTCTTATTGTGTAAGCCATTTAGAGGTTAGGTCTTCTGTTACCCCTCCTCCCCCAAATCGCTAACAAGTCTAAGATTTCCCGTCTATAAAGTGGTGAAGCTGAGACTCTAGATCTGAGCCGCTCACAATGCCTTTGTGTCTTGAGCCTTTGTTATGTTTCAGAGGATGTGATTTGACCTTCTGCTCTCCAATCCCAGACCATAGGAAGCTTTGTCATGTGCAGGGCCTGGTCTGGTGGGGACTGCAGAGAGAGACGCAGGCTCTGTGCTGTGCAGGGTGGTGCTGCTGGAGCAGGGGCTCTGAAGCAGCCCCCACAGCCCTGGGTGTGACCTGGGGGTGGGCTCAGTCCTGAGGCTGGGGCCGGTTTCCTCTGGAAAGACTGATAACCCCCGGAGAAAGGGCCTGTGCAGTGGCTCTTGTCCTAGGCTTTGCGGGATACCACATAGAAACCTTCTCACCCACGTGACTATTCTTACAGAATCTGGGCTGTCCAGAGCCATCTGCTCCATCCCCACCTCCACATAGGCGTGTACCTAACCAGGCCAGACTGATCAACAGTTAGTCACGGGCAGGACAGCATTTCCACCAAAATAGAGGCTTCCCTGGGTCTCCTGTGAACAGAGGACCTAGAAGAATCCCAAAAGGTCCACCAACCATCTTCAATCTTCTTCCCTACAGCCCCTCATGGGATTTGCTAGCAAAGCATCAATCTAATGGATTGGATTCTCCCTGTCTTTCCCCATGTTCTGAATGGCAGAAACAGCACTAAGCGATCACACGTTGGAAGAGGGTATATCATGTATATGCTAGGATTAGGTCAAATGCATATAACAAACAAATGCAAGAGGATAGTGACTTCCACCTTGGAAGATGGGGTATATCATGTTTATGCTAGGACTAGGTCAAATGCATATAATAAAAAAATGCAAGATGATAGTGACTTAAAGAAGGTAAAATATATCCCTCTTCTGTGAAATAAACCCAGATGTAGGCAGCCAAGGGAGGTAAGAACTCTACCACCTAGTCACCCAGGCTCCTTCTTTATTTCTGCTCCCTGATCACAGCGTTGCCTTCCATCCTCAAGGTAACTGCATGGTCCGAGATAGCTGCCAGAGCTCCAGCCATCGTGACCAGGATCACAAGAAGGTAGAAAAGCAGAAAAGCTGGGCGCCGCCTGTGGCTCAAAAGGGTAAGGCGCCTGCCCCATATGCCGGAGGTGGTGGGTTCAAACCCAGCCCCAGCCAAAAAAAAAAAAAGCAGAAAAGCAAAAAGCTTTTCAGCTCCCTTTAAACATCTTCCCAAAAGTCCAACTCAGCAGTTTCACTCACTTCTATTGTCTGGGACCTAGGAAGGTGAGAGATGTGCAGGCTAAAAATCAGGATTTGATAGCCTCAAGTAGGAAAGGAAGAACGAACGATGGGCAAGGCAAAAAGCAGGCTGCTGGGAGAAGTTCAGCCTGCACCTCAGAGCACACGTCTCTGTTGGTTACCCCAGCGCAGGGCCGGGCTGGGCCGTGCCGAGATAACCAACACGAGGTCCCTTCTCTCAAGGAGCGGGCAGTCAACAGCATGGCGGGGACCACAGGCAAAATGGCTCTTAGGAGTTTGTATTTGGGACAGAGTATTTGAAAAAATAGCCGTCTTTGAAACTTAGAAATATTTGGACTTTTAGAGTCTCTTAATTAAAACATTTGGCACGCTGATAACATGGGACTGTGTTATGTTCTCCTGGTCGCTTTTTCTAGGAGGTCCCGTCTCCCGGTCCTGTTCACTGCAGTCCCTGCCTTGCACCACCGGGGATGCCTGCCGGCTGGGGTGCTGGACAGATGTCAGATGTCTATGTGGACAGCAAGCTGAGGCTGCTGAAACCACCCTCCTAGAGGTGAACTCACTTGAACTTGTACCTCTCAGGGGGGAAAATGGCTCTGGAAGTAAAGAAGCAAAGCAGACCCACACACCTTCCACAGACCCTACTCTCCTCTCTAATTCTAATACAGAGATGGAGGACGTGAAAATACCCTTTTGCAACTTCTTTCTTTCAGAAGACATCTCCTGGGCATGGAGATGGGGAGGGGGTGCTGGGGGCAGGCATTTCTCTCTCCCTAACAGGCAACCCTGTGTCAGGCCAAAGGCGGCCCCACTCACTGAGGCAAGAGCAGCTGTCGGGAGCTCCCCCAAATCCAGCAGGGCCTGCTCCCCACCGGCTCCCCTTGGAGCACAGGTTCTTCATTAGTGCTCCACGCCTTCTCTGCAGGCTGCCCCCGAAACCTTCCTCCCAAGCCCTGGGCTGGTGAGATCGCGCTGGAACCTTCCGTCTCGCTCCAGCGCATACACCTGGCCCAGGCGGCCCCAGAGCCCGCGTGTGCCGAAGCCCATTCTGGGTGGCCTCCCCTCCTGCCCAGCCCAAGGGCGTCTTGCAGCTATAAATTGAGTAAATTGAAAATGTTACTGAGGGTTGGAGATAAAAGAGAGAGCTGGGTGTCTCCATGAATAAAACATGGGAGGGAGGCCATTTCTTGGAAAAATAGAGAGAATAAATTGCGGTGGATCAATTTTATCTAATTTCTTGGCCGAGCTTCTGACATGCAAATGAACGTGCTCATAATTTATGAGTGAGCAGTGGAGATTACCGGAGGGAAGGGACGCCTGCAGTTCTGCTGGGGAAAGGCGGGGCATGGCCAGGGATTTAGCAAAAGTCCACTAGGCTTTTTCTCCTTAAAACCTGAAGATTTAGAAATCCTCCCAGAGAAGGCAAAAACCAGGGTACAGTAGATTCCTGGGCCAAGCTTGGGGGCTGTTCCTCCAGTCACCCACTCTCTGTCCCTGCCACACTGTGTGCAGGCCAGCCCTGCACACAGCAGACATGTTCAGGCCACTGGACCTTGCTTGGCTGGTCTCCACCTCCCAACACCCATTTCACCAGCCAGATTCTCCCTTGACCTGTGGTTTCCAGCCTGAGTCTTACCTGAAGTCGCTCTTCTTTCTGTGCCCCAGAACCCTTTGAGGAATGGGACATCTGCCCCTTTTCTTAGAGGTAGTATATTGGCCCAATCCTGCCTAACCACCTGTTTTCTTTGGCCTGAGCAATGGCCTTAAAATGCCAGAATATTAAAATTGGGACATTTCTCATGCACTTCAGGATGTCTGACTTCTACTGCAAGACCAGGACGTCAGCTTGCATGGGCAGCACAGGCTGGCACAGGCTTGCACCGTCTCACACGGTTATGTGGGTCTGTATGTTTCACTGGCAAGAGTTGTCTGAAATCGGAGGAGCCATGGCCCTTGCTCGTGCCCTAATTTGATGCAGGCCCTGCTCCTCCCTATCATCCCTCTGGCCCTGAAGCCAAATATCCCTTGCCATTGGTGACTGGGTTTGAGAGGTTGTTTTTCACATAGTTGAGTTAATAGTGGGAAAGTGAAATATTCTTTTCCCCATAACTAAAAAAATGGGAAAATTCCAAGAGGGAGAGGGTGCCTTTTCCTTGGTTGGTGAGAGTGCTGAATGTCCCCCGTGGTGAGTGTGCGGAAGGTGCTGGTGGCAGGGAAGGGTGCGCTGGGCTGCACCTTTGCTGAGTTCCCCCCAAGGCCCTATGGGGGCTTGAGTCTGCAGCTCTTGTCTTGCTGTGCCAGATAGAAATCTTCTGGAAACTCAGTGATACAGAGCGGGGGCCGCTTGGAGAAGGAGGGCAAATGGTCCAGGCCAGTTCCAGGGGTCACTCAAATCCTCCCTGAGAGGTGTGCTGTCGCGGAGAGCCTGTTATTGGCAGAAGGCTTGTGTGTCCCCCAAATCCTTGTGTTGAAGCCCTGACCCCCAGTGTGACGGTATTTGGAGGTGGGTCTCTGAATGGGGATTAGGTTCCAATGAGGGCGCGAGGATAGAGGTTCAGTACCCTTCACGGTCACCTCCTCATTGGAAGAGGAAGAGACACCAGACCTTCATCCTCTTCCACAAAAAGACACAGCAAGAAGGGGCCATCTGCCACCCAGGAAGAGAGCACTCACCAGAACCCCACCCTGCCGCGCCCTGATCTCGGGTGTCCCAGCCTCCCGACTAGGAGAAGCATCTGCTGTGTGAGCAGCCACCCACTCGGTGGTATCTTGTGACGGCAGACGCAGCTGACAAAGACAGGACCCA
This sequence comes from Galagoides demidoff, assembly GCA_963574575.1. Taxonomy (NCBI): domain Eukaryota; kingdom Metazoa; phylum Chordata; class Mammalia; order Primates; family Galagidae; genus Galagoides; species Galagoides demidoff. The sequence goes on from CAUYQV010003871.1 coordinate 5,157, forward strand.
TGTAATAAGCGCTCCTCCCACTTTACAGGTGAGGAGACTGAGGCATGGAGTCTGGTGATTCTGTGGAAAAGGCTGGATTTGAACCTATGTCTAGCTGGCACCATAGCCATTCACTAGTGCCCTCTGGCCCTCTCTGACTACACCTTTCTTGGTCTGCCAGGGTGATGAGTCTTGTAGTCAAAAGAACTTACCAACCCCGCACTGTCTAAACCCTGGGCCTGGCCGCAGCTGTGTCCGGGCACCACACGATCTGCACCCCCTCCTCCCCCGCTGCGGCTCCTGTCTGTCTCACAGCCTGTCCAAACAGCAGGAGCTTCAGGCTCAAAGCCCTGCAACCTTTGCTGGAAGCCCAGTGACCTGCCTCTGGGCCTTTCCCTGCTCCTTCTCCTCCCAGCATCGCCTCCTTCCTACCACCAAGGTCTCTGTCACCTCCTCCAAGTGGCCTCCATGGCCACTTGTGACCCCCCCCATCCACAGTATTACATCCCAGCAAGATGGAATCACCTTGTTTATTTTATTCGCTTTTATGCGTATTGCCTTTCTTTCACCCCTCGGAATTAAGCTCCTCAAGGGCAGAGACCTACTCTTTAGCTCAGAGGTTCTCAAACTTTTTAAACAGGGGACCAGTTCACTGTCCCTCAGACCATTGGAGGGCTGGACTGTGGGCCCCGGGACGAGTCAGCTGCTAAGCAGGACAGGCAGAGGAGGTAAAAACACCCAGGGGGCTGGATAAATGTCCTAGGCGGGCTGCATGTGGCCTGTGGGCTGTAGTTTGAGGATGCCTGCTGGCTGCTATATCCCTGTAGTTGGCACACAGTAAGTGCTCAATAATTACTGAAAGAAGGAATGCAGAGTGGTGTATCTAAGTGTCTGACGCCTTCAGGAAAGAGGGGTGCTTAGAAAAACATTCTGTGGCAGAGAGGCAAGGCAGAAAGGGAGGGGTGCTGCCACGGCTGTCCTGTGGAGCACCAGGTGGGGGGACCTTGTTACTCACCCCCAGGGGCATCTGTGCACAGAAACTTCGCATGCCCACAGTGCGGGGACAGCGTTAGGACCCTGTGAGGCTGGCAGAGGGAGTCATCATCTGGGTGGGCCTGTCTCCTTCATCACTCTCAGGGCATCCTCATGAAAGCAGCATCTGGAATGTTGGGTCTGGGAGGGAAACTGAGGTCCAGAGAGACGAACATCTGTCCAGGTCACAGCAAGTGCCTGTGAACACGGAGTGTGCTCAGGGCTCTGAGAGTCCAGAGGGATGTAGGCACTGTCGTTTTGAGCATCAGATAGATGAAAACTATTAAGTAGAGAAATGCCCAAATAGCATTTTGAAAATTGTGATGTATTTGAAATTTTTTGCATTGAACAAACACTTGAATACGTCCAGAAATTATTATGTAATGCAGTCATGCTCTTCAAAAGAGAATCAGCGCATTTGGAGACAGTGATCAATTCTTATGCACCACAGGGGTGGTCAGGGACCAAATGGGTGCGGTTACAGGTTGGATGTTGTTTTCTTTGCAGTGAGTCTTAGTGACTCTGTGCAGAGATCCCCTGGGATCCCCTTCAAAGTCTAAGTTGTGGCAAAGGCACGTGGCCACCCTGAGACAGGCCTGGGTAACACCGTCCAGGGTGTGGATGCTACTTGGGGGGCCACTAATCAGTCCCTCTGAGATTCAGTTTTTTGATCTAAAAAGTGGGCACGCCCCTTTGTACTTTGCGAGGCTGACTTGAGGCCTGATGTGTGTGGAGGGCTGTGCACTGACTGTGGGGTTCATGGCAGAGCTGGGACCAGCCCCAAAGCTCCTGCTCTGTGTACATCACTCTGCCCCTATGTGTTCATCTCCTGGAAAGTGTCAGAAGGAGATGCTAAGAAGGAGATGCTTCTTTGCTAAGAAGACCTATCCCTTGAATGCAGAAATGGGGGTTTTCTTCCCAAATCCATTCCTTGGGGGAAGAATTCAAAGAGAATTCTTACAATTTTCCATTATAAAATTTTATGTGTGATTACAAACAATGAACCATGAGCATTAATTGAGCAGATTGGGAGATTTTCTCCTTTGAAATCACAGACTCTTTCAATCCTTCCAGACCAGAAGAAACTGGGCTGAGGAAATGAGCTTCCAGTGGGCAGCCCAGGCAGCGACTCACTCCTGCAGCTCCTACTGCCGCTGGATTCTCCAGGAAAACTGGCCACTCCTCACAGCAGAGGTGGAGGCTGCTTCAGTGATGACGCACCAGGTTCCCCACTTCTTCCAATATGCATGTGTGTCTGAATAATGACTTTCCACCCAGTCAGCCCACCTGGGCATATAGTAAGTCTGCATCCATCCAACCATCCATCCAACCATCCATCCATTCATCTATTTATCTAACCATTCATTCATCTGTTTATCTATCCATCCACCCATCCGTCCATCTAGTCATCTAGCCATCCATTTAACTGTCCATCCATTCATTCATCCTTCTAACCAACCATCTATTTATCCATTCATCCATCCATCTAGCCAACCATCCATTCATCTAACTATCCAACCATCCATGCAACCATCCATCCATTCATCTTCCTAACCAACCATCTATTCATCTATCCATCTATCTATCCTCCCATCTATCCAACAATCAATCCATTCGTTATCCAGCCAGCCAGCCAGCAACCCAGCCAGTCAGCTGGCCAACCAACCATCTATTCATCCATCCATCCATCCATCCATCCATCCATCCAACCAACCAACCATCCATCCATCCATCCATCCATCCATCCAACCATCCAGCCAGCCAGGCAGCCATATAGCCATCCATTTCATTGTCCATCCAGTTATCCTTCTAACCAACCATCTATTCATTCATCCATCCATCCTTCCATCTAACCAACATTCCATCCATCTATCTAACCATCCGTTCATCCATCCACACATCTAGCCATTTGGCTATCTAGCCATCCATTTAACTATTTATCCATTCATCCTTCTAACCAACCATCTATTCATCCATCCTTTCATCTATCCAACCATCCATCCATCCATCCATCATCCAGCCAGCCAGCCACCATCCAAACACCCATTCATCTAACTATCCATCTGTCTATCCAGCCAGCCAGCCATCCATCTATCCATGCATTTCATTATCTATCCATTCATCCTAACCAACCATTCATCCATCCTTCCATCCATCCAACTAACCATCCATCTGTCCACCCATCCATCCATCCATCCGTCTATCCACCCACCTACCCAATCATCTAACCAAGCATTATTTGCTCATTACCTACTATATGCCAAGCACTGGCCATAGAGACATAAACAAAGCAGACAAAAATGCCCACCCTCCCAGAACCAACATTTAAACAAGGGAGACAAAGACAGTAAACACAGTAACTAAGAACATTATGCACAATGTTAGACGGTAACAAATGCTTTGGAGAGAAAGTAATTGGAGGTGGGGGATGGGATGGGGTGGAGATGGGGCTGCAAGTTACAAAGGGTGTCTGAGCAGGCCTCCCTGAGAATGTGACAGTTAAAGATTGAAGGAGAGGAGGAAGCCAGCCAGGGGGAACCTGGGGTGGGAGTGTCCCAGACAGGAGGAAGGAGTGAGTGCAGAGAGTCCCTGGGGGAGTCTGAGGGGGACGGGGCAGTGGAGCAAGGCCTGGGGAGTCTGAGGGGGATGGGGCAGCAGAGCAAGGCCTGGGGAGTCTGAGGGGGACGGGGCAGCGGAGCAAGGCCTGGGGAGTCTGAGGGGGACGGGGCAGCAGAGCAAGGCCTGTTCACCTTTGCCAGGACTTTGCTCTGAGAGAAATGGGGGTAATTGCAGATTCCAGACAGGGAAGTGACATGTGCTGGTCTACCTTTTAAAAGACTGCTCTGTCTGCTATGTTGGGCAGGAATAGAGCTGCTCTCTCCATGAGTGCTTGACATGTGGCTCGTTTGAATTGAGATGCACTGTATATGTACAGACAGACTAGATGTTGAAGGCTTACTGTGAAGAAAAGAGGGTGAGGCCAGGCATGGTGGCTTATACTTGTAATCCTAGCACTTTGGGAGGCCAAGGTGTCAGGATTGCTTGAAGCCAGAGGTTCAAGACCAGTGTGAGCAAGAGTGAAACCTTGTCTCTATTTGAAAATTAGCCAGGTGCTGTGGTGTGCACCTGTGGTCCCAGCTACTTGGTAGGCTAAGGTGGGAGGACCGCTTGAGCCCAGGAGTATGAGGTTGCAGTGAGCTATCATGAAGCCACTGCCCTCCAGCCTGGTGACGGAGCAAGACCCTCTTTCCCCTCTATAAAAAAAAAAAAAAAGGGAAGAAGGCGAACTATGTCATTAACAATTTAAACCTATTGATTACATGTTGAAATGATAATATTTGTGGTATATTTTGTTATAAATACATTATTAAAATTAGTTTTATCCATTCCTTTTTATTTTTTCAACTATGGCTACTAGAAAATTGTAAATACTTAATACAGCTCATCTTATATTTCCAGAGCACAGTGCTGCTATTGACGGGGCAGGCCAAGGGCAGAAGCTGGGGACAGCAAGGAGGCCGAGGGCAGCCAGAGGTGACGGCTGTTGAACCAGGAGCAGATGTGGTTGGATTCTGGGTGTGTTACGCAGCTGCATTTGCCATGGGTGTGGGACCTCGCTTGGAGACACGTGTGGACTAAGTTGCAGATGCCATGTACCTAGGCCACCAGCAGGCTGAGGCAGGAGGATGGCTGGAGGCCAGGCTATCACACACTATGCATGTGATTGAGCCGCAGGCCAAGGGCATGATCACTGGATAGTTTGCAAGTCCTACCAGTTTAAAAAATTAAATGAGATAATATATATGAAATAAATAAACAACCTTAGGAGTGGCCTGGGACAGGAGGCCCTGGGTCACTGCCTGCAGTCTGGGAGTCCCCCCAGCTCCTCATCTAGTGAGTCTGTCTTCGGCTCCCCCACTTCCAGCTCAGCTCCAGCACCTGCTCTGCTCTGCCCTGCCCAGTGCGCCCCCTCACCCCCACTGTACTCCCTTTGGGACATTGCTCACATGGTGACCTGGTTCTTGCCAGGGGCCCCCTTGCCTGTGAGTCCCTTACTGGTGGGTGTGGCTCCTGGCTTTGGAACCCACAACACAAGCTGTTTGTAAGAGTGTTTGTTGAATGAATGAACGAGCACCTGTTAGGTGGGAGAAAGGGAGGAGGTGCCTGTTCATTCCTTCCCCAGGCTGTGCCCCTTTCAGTCTGAGTGGGGAGAATACACAAGTTCAGGCAGGGTGGGAGGGAAGGCCTTGTCACCAACACATGCTTTGCAGGGCGTGGCCACAGGACGTGCCAGTGGCAATGTTAGTAGCAGTAGGGGGACGGGGTCCCCCTAATGCAGTAGGTCACCTGATGTCCACCTGCATTAGAGATGTGGCCCCACAGGCACAGAGAGCTCCGGCCCCTTCTAGAGGCTGCAGGGCAGGAGGAGCAGAACGGGAGCTGCTCCCCAGAGCCCAAGCTCTCCACCCTCACATTTCCTCATCTGTCTTGCTCAAGTCGAATGCGAGGAAGGATGGAAGACAGCCCCTTCCAGTCTCCAGACACTTCCCTACCTCCAAATGCGGGGCTTTCAAATGTCTGGTCGTTAAGTCAGAACTCCTTATCATCCCAGACACAGATGCAGTCTAATCTCCGGGTACCACATTCTCAGAGCATACCTTTTTATGAAAGCAGGAGGGATAGCAGTTAGACCTAAGAAAGCACTTCCTGACTACAGGTGATAACATACCTTGTTGGGCAGGTTAGATGTGGTCAGCCTGCACCCGGTGAGATCTGAAGTCCCTTGGGCCAGAGTCTGAGTCTCCATGAGCTCCTGGCTCTTGAGACCCACCTTGGAAAAAGTGAGGCCAGCCAGGCGCCAGGCCTCCTGACGCCTACGTTTCTGTCCTCCTCGGAGCAGCAGCAACCCAGGAGGCCCAGAGCACCCCCCAGGGAGAGCCTTGGCAAACTTTTCCAAGTGACTTTCCAGCGTCCTACGGGTTCCTCTAAGGACATGGCCTGTTGCTTCCCTGGCCTCAGACTCTGGTGGGTGCAGGGCCCTGGGGAGGGGCCTCTGGGTGATTGGAGCTGCGGAACTCCCCAGTGAACCGCCCCTCCCACAGGGCCACTTCCCAGAAGGGTCCTGACCCCAGAGTCTCACTTTCCAGTTCCTTCCCTCCGGGACCCATCCCCTCTTAGGCTGGGGCCCAGGTTGCTGAGCAGAGGCAACCAAAGACCTAGGGGGCCAGGAGGAGCTGGAGAAAGCCCCAAGCACCCAGTTCTCCTGGGACCTGGTTGCCAGGGCCCCCTACTCCGAGACTGGAGGAGGCCTCCCCTGGGCATGTGAGAGGTCTTGGTGGAAAATGAAGTGTGCAAGTGGTTAACAACGGCACAGGAGCTGCCAGAAGCAGTGCACGGGAGCCTCTGAACGCTGTGTAGTTATCAGGGTTTCCAAGCTTTCCCTGGGGATGATCCAGTGCAAAGAAGCAGCTCTGGTCCTTCGCTCATCCTCCTCCTCTCGGTGGTTGAACCAAATGAAACGTAATCACTTATTCCTTCAGCAAGGATGTGCTGAGCGCCAACTCTGCGCCAGGTACTGGGCACTATGAACAGGATAGACGAAGTCCCTGGCCTTAAGGAGCTGACAGCCAGTGAGCAGATAAATAATAAATAAATAAAATGTCTTCCAGTAGTGATGGGGCTGCCTGCTGATAATAAAGAGAAGATGTGGGGAATAGTCAACCAGGCAATCAGAAGTAGCTCTCCAAGGGGGGACATTTCCTCTGAGGCTTGATGGATGGACTGAGGCTCTATGCAGGGGTGAATCCCTGGGAGCAGGAAGTGACGGCTGGAGGTCCAGGAGAGGAAAATGGCCAGAGTGTCCTGCATGGTGGTCAGGAGCTCTGAAAGGTGAGCTGGGCAGGGGTCTCATCAAGATGGGCTAGGCTAGCTCCGGATATGAGTTGGATTGTATTCTAATTGTCAGAGAAGGTGCTGGAAAGTTTTAGCAGGGAATAGAAGTGACCAGGTCTGCATTTGGAGAACATTACTCTGGAGGGAACAGGGGGAGCAGGATGGGAGTCTTCCAGGCAACAGAAAGGACACCTGCAGAGGCATTTGCAACTGGGGTCTACTCTGCATTCTGATTAACCATCTGTGGCCACTGTGTGGTTAGAAGAGGGTTAAAGATGATCATGAATAAATAAATAAATGAACAAATATACACATATATATTTCATTTATATATATATATTTATATAGAAGTTCTGCTTTCTGGAATGTGAAACAAGAAGGAACTCAAGTTCAACACTGGCCCAGGAAGGTGAGGCCAAGGCTGGCAGCTGGTCAGTGGGCACCGGAACCCACTGCCAAGGCAAAGCCCAGGAAAGGGGATGGGAAGCTGGTCTCCCCATGGCCCTTCAGAGCAGAAAGTGAACATTCAGCCAGGGCCAGTACAGGCTGCAAAGAGGGGCTTGTTGCTACCACCCTCTCTGAGGCATGCAGACTGTCCTGGGCTCTGTATGGTCACCAGGACGGTCCTATCTCTTAACGCCAGTGGGTAAGTAATACCTAGTTGTGAGTTCCAAAGGGAAGATTTCAAGTTAGTTCTGGTGAAGGACAGGGAAATTGTTGGAGCAGAAAAAGGTTGGGAAAGGCAGAGGGGCAAGCCAGGCCTCATCTTCCCAAATGCTCTGGGTAAATAGGAGCGGGATAACGAGCATGTGCGAAGGGGCCCTCGCCTTTGCTTATGGTTCTAACTGCAGGCTTCTGCATTCATGAGGCAGGATGGTTCTCCCAAGGCGCCCCTGAGTTCAGATTCCTCTGAGCTGCATCTCAGAGGCAGGGCTCGAAGGCAGATGCGTGTTTGGAGGTGACCTCAAAGAACCCAGGATGTCAGTAAGGAGTCTGCTTTTGAGCAGGTCACTACCTCTCAGGTTACAGGTCACCTGGAGCCCACCCCTCCCAGGAACTCTGGGCACTAATGTGTCACCAGATGGACGGGGAAGCCAGGGCATCTTGGTGCCGGCTCTCGTCACCATGGGTGGAGGAAAATTACCTTTCAGAAGCACTCAGGCCCTCCATGTGCACAGGCAGAGTCAGCTTTGGTGAAGAGAAAAAGGCCTCAGTGGAAAGACGGACGTGCCAGCAGCAGGGAGCGAGGGCTTCCAGCACTGACCCAGAAAGGGGGGCACTGACTTGGAGTACCCACTGTGTCTGTGGCAGTAAGTTACAGAACCCAAGCCTTCGTGGGTCCCTCTGTAAACTGGGACAGTAAGAGCTACCTGATTTTAAGAAAATAGGTAAGGGCTCAGTGCCCATAGCACAGTCGTTACAGTGTCAGCCACATACACCAAGACTAGCAGGTTCGAACCCAGCCTGAGCCAGCTAAACAATGACAACTGCAATAGAAAAATAGCCAGGTGTTTTGGCGGGCACCTGTAGTCCCAGCTACTCGGGAGGCTGAGGCAAGAGAATCGCCTAAGCCCAAGAGTTGGAGGTTGCTGTTAGCTGTGACTCCATGGCACCCTACCAAGGGCCACATAGTGAGACTCTGTCTCTTAAAAAAAAAAAAAAAAAAACCACAAAACACACTATTCTTCTGCTTCCTTTATGGGCTTCCTAGGCCTCTGCTGACCAGGTTGTTGCCAATGTACTGCCCAAATATGCTTTACTGTCCAGCAATCCAGCCCCTTTTTAAGTGGCCCCAATTAACAGGCTCTCTCTTCTTGTTTCCATTCCTGGATCCCTAGGAATCTTGTCCCTACTCTTTAGGGAGTATTGGGGTATCATTCAGGTCTAAGATTAAATGGCCTTTCTGGAGGCAAGGGCAATGGCATCAAATCTTTCTTAATTTAGGTGTGACCTCTTATTTTCTTCCAAAGGCCTATTTAAATTCTCCTTCAGACGTGTTCCATGTCTGTCTTTTTTTTCCTGAGGAAATAAAGACAGCACAAAAAGGCTAATGTGTGTATACCTGTAAATGAAACACTCTTTAGATGATAGGTTTACAGTGCTGGATGTGCTTTGCTTCCTCCTTCAGATCTACTCTCACTTTCTCTATCTTGCTCTGATATGTGTACCCAGGAGGTGATCAGTGGGAAGTACTAGCAAGAAATCAGAGGCCTGGAAGAGTGTAAAGCTGGAGTATATATTCCCTCTGGTCCTCGTCCTGGCCTCTGCCTCCCATCACATCACTGACTGATACACCAGAGATCTAGTCAGGCAGCATCCTACACATAGTTCCCCTTTCTGGGTTTTAGTAATGGTCCTCTTCAGGTCTAAGGATGAAAACAACTCCCACCAGTGCTAGCCCTGGGTGCTTCACCATCTGTCATTGGTTTATTTTAACCCAGACAAACTTTTTAAAATTAAAATCATTTCACTTACCTCATTTGCATATGCCACCTATTTTTCACCAGAATACAAAGAACATAAATCTGAAGCATAAATTATGCCTCAAACTGGAATATGTGAATAATAAATTTCTTCTGCATATTGAACCCTATAAGCTGTTATGTCCGGATATTATCCACTGTTATAGGTGCTGTATATGCTGCAGGGTAAATACACATATGTGGCATTATTTGTGCTTTTGAGGAAAAAGTACGTAAAGAAAAAGTTTAAGGCAAAGATAAATGAAGTAAGTGAGAACATAGAATAGTACTAATAGTACCAGTAGGTAAACTAAATACAAGAAATAAGAACTATGACATCAGAGAAAGCTTTGTGGAGAAAGTGGTATCCCAGAAATCTGAAAGGATAGGGAGGACTAAGATAGTATTAGTCAGGTAAGCCAAGAAGAATGGGCACCTTGAGCAAGAAAAATTAATAAGCAAAACAGAAAGTTAAAGGTTATGATTGTTTGGACAGCAATAAGGATAATGCTTGAGTTAAGTAGAGGAAGCTTTATTTCTGACTCTACAGTTTCAGTAGTTCTAAGTAAAACAGATATAGCTATACAAATATCTACTATACAATCTATTATGTATATAATGTGGAAGATAAATAGTCTGGGAAGACTACCTTGAAACCAAAGATTTGGGCAAAATTTGGCCAGAAAGATATACTTTACTTTAATTTCTATCTCTGTTTAAAAAAAAAATGTGAGTAGACAGCCCCCAATTTACCCATTATATTATTGGTATATATGTCTACAAGGTCAGACAATTAAGTTCATGAACTCCTCCTAGAAAAAGTGCTACATACCTCATTGCTAAATGTCACTATGGTCACCTTCAAAGTACTCTCCTTGGGAAGCTATGCACCAACACCAGTGCCTAGTCCACCCTTCAAAGGAACTCTGAAACTTTTTTCTAGAATGACCATGAGGATTGTCATCATGAGGTATGACAATTAAGTCTGTGAACTTATCCTACAAAAAGTGCTACATACCTCATTACTGAATATCACTACAGTCACCAGATGGCTAAGGGGAGAACTGCAAAGTATTGCTGGTCACTGGTGTCACTGCACAGCTTCCCAAGGAGAATCTTGAAGGTGACCACAGTGATATTCAGCAATGACACATATAGCACTTTTTCTAGGATAAGTTCACAAACTTAATTGTCTAACCTCATATACTATTCATTCCATGCTTCTCAAAATTTGTTTCCGTATGTCAGATTTGGCCCCTTGGGTAAGTTTTCCAGCAGGTTTCTGAACAGGCCAGACAATTCTCACTCAGAACAAGCTTCACTGCTTATCATGGTTGTTTTAAAGTTACTTTTAAATATGTAGTTGTTTCTAAAGTTCCCAGTTATGTGGCAATGTTGCTAAGAGTTATATTCTGGCAAAAGATTAGAGAAAATATTCTATTGCTCCCTCACAAATAAAGGACCAAAACAATGGACAGACAACCATATTTCAACCAGAATATCTGAAGCAGTATGGCAGGGAATGGCAGAGGAATGAAGACTCTGTAAAACAAGATGGCGTACAGAGAAAGGAGTGAGACATGCTGTTGTTGCTACACTGTCTTCCCAAGTGGGATCAGAGAGGAACAAGGAAGGACTTACCTATACAGAAGAAGAAATAATAACTGTAAATACATATGTACCCAACTTTGGACAGCACCAAAATATATGAAGCAGACATTACCTCTAAAGGTAGAGAAAGGCTATAACATAATAATAGTAAGACACTTCAACACCCCATTTACAGCGAAAAAACCCTTGTCCAAACAGAGAATCAAGACAGAGATATTGGATTTAAACTGAACTCTAGAATAAATGGACCTAACAGATATTGTCAGAACATTCTACCCAGCAGCTACAAAATACAAACTCCTCTCAAGAGCACAAAGAACTTTCTCCAGATTATAACACATTCTAGGCCACAAAACAAGTTTCAACTAATTTTTAAAATTTAAAATCATACCACCTATCTGTTCTGATCACAATGGAATAAAGCTAGAAGTCAATAACAGAACTTTGGACACTCTACAAACAAATGGCACAAAACAACATACTCCTAGCTAACCAATGGATTAATGAAGAAATCTAAAAGAAAATTTAAAATTTTTTCAGACAAAAAACAACAACAGCAACAAAAATATCAATACTTATAAGACACAGCAAAAGAAATTCCAAGTCAGAAGTCCATAGCAATGAACACCTACATTAAAAATGTAGAAAGATCTCAACTAAACCTAAAACTACACCTCAAAGAACTAGAAAACAATAACACATTAAATCTAAAACTAGTAGAAGAATAACATAATAAAAAATTGTAACATAAATAAATGAAATAGAGCTTAAAAACTACAAAAGGTCAAAGAAACAAAGACTTGGTGTTTTTAAAAGGTAAACAAAATCAACAAAACATTAGCTAAACTAAGAAAAAAGATAAAGAGTTTAAATAAATAAAATCAGGACAAAAAAGAAACATTACAATAGATGATACAGAAATACAAAAGAAAAATATTAACTACATACCAACAAATAGTAAAACCTAGAAGAAAGAGATAAATTCCTGGACACATAGAACCAACAGAGATTCAACTATGATGAAACAGAAAACCTGACAATACCAATAACAAGTGAGGAGATCGAATTGGTAAAAAAGGAGAAAAAAAGTGTCCCATCAAAGAAGAGCCTGGGACTTAATGGCTTCACTGCTGAATTCCATAAAGTGTGCAAAGAAGGACAAATAGCAATCCTACTTAAACTAATACAAAAAATTGAGGAAGAATACTTACTCCTCACTCATTCTATAAGCCAGCATTCTCAAGATAACAAAATTAGACGAGGACACAACAATGAAAAAGAAAATGAAAGGCCAAAATCCCTTGTGACCAGAGATGCAAAAATCCTCAAGAAATACTAGCAAACCAAATTCAAAAGCATACAAAAAAGATCATTCACCATGACCAAATGGATTCATCCCAGGAATTCAAGGGTTGTTTAACATACGCAAATGAAAAACGTGATATAGCACATTAACAGAATCTAGGACAAAAAACATATGATCCTTTCAGTAGACACATAAAATACATTTGATAAAATTCAACATCCTTTCATGATAAAAAATTAGGTATAGAAGAAACACAAAAAAGGCCATATATGACAAATCCATAGCCAACATCATACTGAACAGG
>CAUYQV010003872.1:0-16648 GCA_963574575.1 Galagoides demidoff
ACAGGCACCCGCCACAACGCCCGGCCATTTTTTGGTTGCAGCCATCATTGTTGTTTGGCGGGCCCGGGCTGGGGATTCGAACCCACCACCTTAGGTGTACGTGGCTGGTGCCTTAGCCGATTGAGCCACAGGCGCCGAGCCAAGTAAACATTTTTTTAAACTCCAAGTGATTCCCTTTTCTCTTTTTTCCACACTCAGGCCCACTTGGAAACCATGTGTTAAGACTGAATGATCCTTACCAGCCCCTGCCCCTGAGTGACTGCACAGAGATGAGCCACGAAGCCCCAGGCCCCACGGACTGGACTCTCCCAGTGCAAGAATAAAGGTGTGTTGTATTAACCCACAGGGTTCATCTACTACAGAAGATTAAGCAGTGCTTAAATTAATATTAATACCTACCTCCCCGAAACCTGGCGAGGAGTAAGTGAGATAATTCCCATCAAGTAATTAGCACCTAGTGTCAGGGAATGCACATTTCTGTCAGTCTGAGGCCATGGGACCCTGGAACTATGCTGCCACCTCCCATCAATCTATTTCTTAAATTGCAGGGTAAAGTTAACCACAAATAACAAAGCCACGGAATCAAGCTGTCACAAATTGGCCACTGTGTTCCTACGGCATTTGAAGTGTGTGTGTTGACAGGAGAAAGCAGGAAGGAGTCAGGAGGAAAGCAGGGAACAAAGCCTGAGCAGGAAGACAAGGTTCCAATGTATTTGCCAACCTGGTTTGGGCATAAAGGCCTGGGAAGGGGAGAAAGGGCTTTTGCTGAGATTTATTATTAATATATGCCAGTTATGGGGGTAAGCAGTTCGCTTCTGCTGTCTCATTTCTTCCTCATAATCCTAGGGGCAATTCTAAAGGTACATATCAGTTCCTCCATTTTCAATTAAGAAGCAAGATCTTGCCGTGTGGTGGTAACAGAGGTGGGATTCACACCCAAGTCGGTGGGTTCTAATGTTCTTGTTCTTTGTGACTTAAGCGTGTAAGCTCTGGGGCACTCTGATTCTGTGCTGAAGGTGGGCCAAACCACACTGCTCTTGGGTGGGACAGGACACCTGTGATGGAACGGGTCATTAATGAACGTGTTCAGGGCCATGCAGACACAGAGGCCATTTAAAATCTGCTTTTGGAAATGAAAGTGGGGCTCGAACAGCGCCCACTTTCAAGGGGGCCTGGTTTCATTGGCCAGACTCTGGGGGAAGAAAGGCATGAAAGGAAGTGCTTTTCTGCTGGGCTTGCAAAACTCTGGGTTCATGAATTCAGGAGCAGATTAAAGAGGAGAAAACAGGGTTTTAGACGGTAGCCTCAGGAGCGCCCTACTTTTCTAAGGCCCGGAGGTTGGCTTTTCCTATGTGCGATTCGGCTATTCTATCCAGCTTCGCCCCCAGTTTTCAATTAATCTGCAATAATGAATTCAACACCCTAAATGCATTTGCTAATTGAAGTGCCTGCTGGCCGGGTCACCTCCTCCCCTGTCTGACAGCTGACTGTCCCCAATGTGCCAAGGGAGAGTAGGGTAGCAGGCCCCTGCCCCCCTCACCCCTGTTGTCACATCTAAGGGGCCGCCCAGAGGGCAGCAAAAGTCATTGCCTAGGAAGGGATGCTCTTGTTACTGAGTCACAGATGGAAATTGCTACGCAGGACACAGTCTTCGACTTTTCTAGCGAAAGCTCCCCCCCAGCCATATGATCTCCCTGGCCCTCAGCAGCTGTTATGTAACAGAAAGGGCATTAAACTCAGACGAGGCAGTGCTTGATACAGAAACCAGACTGTTGTTTGTAAGCAGGTCGACTTTGGAAAGTTACCACTTTCCTCCTGGCTTGCTCATCTGGAAAATGAAACTAATAGAACTGACCTTGGGGTCGTGCTGAACAGTCCGTGAATATAATAGGAACTTCTGACCATTTTTCCTTCTATCCTGCAGGGCACGGCTAGTGTCTGGGCATGGGGAGATGGCCCCCTAAGGACAGCTTGGTTTACTGATGGGTGGTAAATGTACAAAGCACAAAGAATGGGTGTGGGGGCGAACGGGGAGGAAGGAGTCCACCGGCAGAAAATGAGTTAGAAGGGAAAGCGGAGGAGGCCGTGCCAGGCTAAAGAGTTGAGATACTCGTGGAAGGAATGAACGGAGGGCTGCAGAACCAGAAGGAAAGAAGACTGGAGGGAGGGAGGGAGCGAGGAGAAAAAGGTGACATGGGGAACACACCTGCCCCTTCTGCTCCCAGCCTCACAAAGGACTATGACTGCGGTCAGGTGCTATGTGTGGCCACTGCTGGAGAACTCTCCAAAACCTACTTAGAGCCTTCAGATAGTTTTTCTTTTCCTTTTTCCTTTTCCACACAAAAAAAGGCCTGACAGAGCCAGCCCCCAGCCAACCTTCCTTTGTCCCCACTGAAGCAGAGAATAGTAGCCAACTCAACTTGGGGACAGGGCTGGCAGCATCCTCAAGGGAGGGGCTAGAGCCCCACAGCCCAGGACACCTGCTACCCACAGTACTGCCCTCATGGCTCAGATCACAAAATCAAAAAGTAAAGGAAAAAGGGCTGGATGTTTTTCCCCCAGGGTAAAGCAGGAGTCCGGGACACGGTGGGAAGTGGAGAGACCTCTCCAACCGCTCCGCACAAGCTCTTGGGTTTCCCCAACTCTCAAATATGGGCCACCAAAGGGAAGATTCTGGGAATTTGCTTTGGCCTCAGTTCTGAAATGGGTGAGGCTAGAGGACAACCCTGGACCAGTCCAGGGACTGGGGTTTAGTGAGGGTGTCCCAGTGCAAGCTACTTCCTCAGACACTGCCACTGGGTCAAGCCAGTGAAAGGCATGGGCACCAAGTGCCTGTGCATGGCAGTGCCTGTGTTGCCCGAGACATTACACCTGACACAGGGACAAGGGCACTGTCCAGGGATGACACATTCTAGCTGCAGCCCCCTCCTGCCACTGGACAAGGCCATAAGTCACACAGTTTATCTTTCTGAAGCCAGATTGCCCTCTGTGGACGTCTAACTCAGGCTGTCGGTTATCTGCCTCTGGAGTTACCATACTTGAAATGAAGAATCAATTTCTTTAAAAATCATCTGGCCCGAAAAGGATAGCTCAGGTACCAGGAGGCATCAAAGAGGAGGAAATGGCAGGGGGCGGGGGAAGGGAGGAAAGGCGCGTTGACTCTTTTGATGGCCTCATGTCTCAAACCTATGGGCAGACATCAAAGAATATTGGCTGTTCCTCAGTCATTCACAGAATAAATGCTTACAGAATGCTCCTCCGTGACAGTTTTTCTGCCATATGTATGTCATGAGAAAGAGAGACAGATTCCTACCCTCAGAGGTCTTGGAAAGGAGATGCCAAACCAGGATTCACAAAAGACTCTGAGTGATTTGCTCCAGCATGTTGACACCGAGCACTGATGGCAGGTCACAAGAGGTAGGACAAGGAAGGGAGCCTGCAAATGTTTTCATTCTAACTCTCATTTCATAAATAAAGGAAGCAGCTCTCCAGAGGGGCATCTAGTTAGTATCGTGTCATGGGAGGTGTTGAAGGTACTTCTCGTGTCCTCATTGGGCTGGTTTCATCCTTGATGACTAGAGAGGAGATGGAAACTTCGAGTCTGAGTTCCACCTCCTCCACAAAACTTTCATGAATGCCTTTAACCTGAAATAATTCCTCCCATCTCTGAATTAAAAGCTCTGGGTTGTCTAGCCTCCTCAGATCTCATGTACCATGTTCTGGATAGCTGGTACCAATGGGACACAGCTACACACTCTCAGGTGTCCAACTTCCACTGTCCCACCAACAGCAGGGCCTTTGGTTTCTCAACTCCCAAATATAGTGTCACCCCCCCCCCAGAGCAGGGGATTAATATTATATTAATATTATCCTCAAACAGGTGAACTCTGAAGACCCTTCAATGGCAGCCTTGGAGATTTTCTCAATTTTAATCTTGCTCCTGGCCCCTGACCCTGACTTTGGACCTTCTACTCCATCAAGACCGGGTTCTACATTTCTCTTTAAAGTCACAACTTATTTCCCACCACCTGGGGTCTGCCTGATCCCCTTTGACTATTCCTTGACTCAGAACTGAGGAGTTAGATTTCCCTTTCCTTAACTGCCCCCTCCTCACATCTGGCCACGGGCTGCTCCTGCCAGCCCTCCCCAGGGCTGACCACTGCCAGGCCACACCTGTGCACCAAGGGTCTGCTCTCCAAGTCTTACCCAATGTGCTTTAATCTCAGTCTCTGCTTGGTTTGCTGGTTAAATGACTCACACATCACCTACCTTCTCTTCTCGTCCGCTAATCTATTGGCTTCAGACTCTAGTCTCAGCTGATTCACACATGTGGAATCCCCTCCAGTTACAGAACCACAGCTCATACCAACCCTCCTCAGAGTCCCAGTACTAGATTCTTGACAATCTGCCTGCTAGTTCCAGGCTGTTTCCTGGTCTTCTTTCTGTGTATCCCACCCGGGGTCTCACAGGGAGTAGATTCTCAGTGGGCCTTTGAGTGGTGGGCAGGGTCTTCCCAGGTGGGTTTGCTTCTCAAGTGTGGTTGAAGCAAGGGACCAGCCAATGCTTGGCCAATCTCCAACTGTTGCAATGACAGCACAAGGGACCCAAGTGCCACGTCTCCTCTTCCAGTCTGGCCTGGCAGGCCCACTGTCATCAACTCTAATTCTGACCCAGGTTGATGCCTTTAACCCTTAGCCGCTCTTGACTCAGCTGCTCAGAAGTCACAGGCATGTTCCCAGTGGTCTAGAGGAATCAAAAACTAAATAGCCCTCCTCCGGTTTAGCACTTTTCACCCATGTTCCTGCCACGCCCCACTTCCCCTCCCATTTGTCTCTCCTTGCCTCCCTCTTCCACCTCCCCTACTTATAAGGAAAAAATAATAACAAATAGGAGGCTAATTCTAAGTTGTGCCATCCCAGCGTGTGTCCTGGCCCTCCTTCAGTCCTGTTATTTTCCCCTGTGTCTGGCTTTGACAAGACTGATGACATTTACGTTTTCCAAAAGCTTCAATAAAAAGGCACTTTAGCTGCAATCACCTCCATCTAATTTCCCCAGTCAAAAAAAAAAAAATTCTTTTTTGGCTTAAATCATACAATAGAACTAAGGCCTGAGCTGTTCTGACAACTTGTCACCAAATAGGGCTCAGCCCAAATGGGCTGTCTTGAAAACCAAGGACAAAAGGGAAAAAAGAAAGTGGACTAAGTGGCCTGAAAATGAAGTGGAAAGCTGGGGGAAGAGAGGAGACTGGCAGGAGTCAATTTGTGAACATTCTAGAACAGGTGGGTGGGTATAGTTTGGGTCCTAGAATAAACAGAAAATACGTTCGGTTCTTTAGACACCAATGACAGGGGTATTGAGCTGGAAGGGCTCCATCACCCCATGGGTGTCTTGGTCCCAAAGAAGTGAGGCAGCACTGTCATGGGGTCACCAGCTTACCCAAGCAGAGCCCGAGGAGAGGATATAAATGGACATCTTCCTTCTGCATTGTAACTATGGATAACAGAAAAGTGTACAGATTTTTTTTACCCATGTCTGCACAGGAACTCAGAATATGAAATGTATTTATTGAAGAATCATACCTACAGAAAAGTATTCAAATCATAGGGGTTTATATCAATCAAATTTTGCAGCACAAGCTCCCTCATGTAACCGTCATGCAGATCAAGGAAAAGAACATTTTAAGAAGCTCGGCTCAAAATCCCACTTAGGCACTAACTCCTTGAAAGGTATCATCGTCCTCATTTCTAGAAGCAGCAATCCGTTTTGCCTATTTCTGAACTTGATAAAAACGGAATCATGTATATAATATGTATCTATCTGTGCCTAATTCATGTTACTAGATATGGCAATGTCATTCATTTCCATTGTTTGACAGCATTCCGCTGTGTAATCACATCACAATTACTTCTCCAACTTTACTAATGATAGACATTTGAGTTATTTCTAGTTTTGAAGCTCTTGTGAATAATGCTCGCATGGCTATTCTTTCTTTCTTCGTGCACATAAATATTCACTTTGGGTGCACCCCTAGGAGTGGCACTGCTAGTTCACAGGATATGTGTGTCTAGTCAGTATGAGTTGATATTGTCAAGCAATTTTCCACAGTTATACCAATTTGTTCTCCCATCCAAGGGTAGGAGTTTCAGTTGTTCTACATTCTCAGCAATATGTATGTTTCCATTTACTTTGGTGCATGTGTAGGGTTTTAATTTGCATCCTCTGGTTGTGACAGGTTTGCCCCTCTCCCCGTGTTACTGATCATTCGGATATTTTACGTTAAGGCTTTTGCCTATTTTTCAATGGATTATTTGTCTTTTTCTCATTGATTTTTTGGTTCTTTACATATTCTGGAGACACGTTCCTGGTTGTTTGTATGCATCCAGGCAGAAGGTGTGACATGTCACTTTGGAACTTCGTGCCACCAGTCTCAACACCGTCCTCTTTTTCTTACCACCTCCCAATTTTAGGCCTGATGTCATTTGTCTCATTCTCCCTAGAATCAGCCCAGACTCCCATAAACATTTCTTATTCTTCCCCCCTTCCACGTGGCTCCTGGATGCTGGAATCCCATGCATCACTCCCAGAAGCAATTTGGTTTACAGCAGAGAAGGGCAAGTTCCCCCAGCCCGTGTGTTCCAGCCCTGTCCCACACACCACATGGCCCCAAAACACAGCCCCAAAGTTCATCCATAGATGGGAGCCCAGTAGAGATGGGAATGGGTGGAGGTGAGCCTATAGAACAGTGGTTCTCAACCTTCCCGGTGCCGCAATGTATTTTCGTTGTTAAAAAGGGGTCGCAACCCACAGGTTGAGAACCACTGCAATAGGAGATGTGGCAAAGAGCTCTCACTTTCTCTGAGTTTAGGGACAGCATAGGGGGGCAGGCATATTGGTGGGAGAGCTTTATCAGAACCCCAATGGCAAATACCGAGAAAAGGTCTTCTATGGAAAATTTGCTTCATAAGCAAAAAGGCCCATGTATCTGGCAAGAAAACAGGAAACCAGGATCTTGTGTCATCACTTCCCAGGCTGACTAGCCCATTCCAGTTTTCCTAGGATCATCCTAGTTTCAGTTTTTAACATCCTGCATCCCGGAAAACCCTGCGGTGCCGGGGTGATTGGTCACCCCTGTTAATGCCTCCTATATGGCTGTGTGTCTTGGGGAAAATTACTTTCACTGTCTGAGCTATAACTTTCCTCTGTAAGTTGAGTTGGCAGTAGGATAGAGGATATCTACTCTTCTTTCCATATCTCATTCTGTTGTCTGTTGTTGTTGTTGTTGTTGTTCTAGGATATTCTAAGAACCTAGTCAAGAGGAAGACTCAGAAAGTGCATGGAAGAGCTGAGTGTATGCCCATCTCTGTAGCAACCTCGCCAGGATAATGGTGGATACCAAGTACTGAGAGCCTCTGTGTGTTGGGTGCTGAGCTTTGTGGTCTAGGTTCATGATGACATCCCTGGGATATAGCATCCCTGTCACCCTTTCATTTATGAATGAAACAGAGAGACTCAGAGAGTTTCAACACTGTGCTCAGTATAACGTAGCTGGTCAACAAGAGGTTCAGCCCCTAGTCCGTCTACTTCCAAAGGCCCTGGGCTTAACCCACTATGTTAAACCAGCTCACATCTAATTACGCTGTGTTTACATGTCTTCACTTACAAAATGATGCTCCCTCACCCAGACCTACCTTATACCCGTCCCATGACAAGGTGTTTTTGTATGCATCATCTCATCTGATAACCGCCTGCAAGGGTTGTCAGGAGATCAAGTAGGAGCCTTGGAAAAAAAGTATTTTTCTTTAAATGAAAGGATTATTGCTGATAATGCTGGAGAAAGCCAAGGTGAATCATGAAGTTTGGACAACAAGGCTAGGGAAGATCTCAACAAATGCTTCCTCTCTGAAATAAGCTATCCGAACTTGATCTTCCGTGCAGCTAATGAGACCAGAAGTTCATCCAGGAGGAGAAAACAAGATGTGGGAATAAAAGAGAAAGCAAGAGTCAGGAGACCCCACAGTCAATTTCCTAGAGTCTACTTCCCTAAACATGAAAATTTACTAAAAATGTAAAGAAATGTAAACTCTCTCTCCCAAGCTGTTCTCACATCTCAAATGTTATGAAAATCCATGTCAGGCTGTCTCTAAAGATAGACACTGGACTCTCCAGGCACTGAAAGGCTAGATAAGCTTTGGTCCAGGCAGGAAGAAAGAAAAAACAAAGAAAACGACGACAACGATAGAAATAAAGATAACAGGACTGAGAGAATTGAAATGAAAAGACAAGCAGAAAAGACAAACACCGTCTGCGATGGGTCCGTCTCTGTACTGCGGGCTCTAAGAGGACTTCTCAGCAGCAAGGGGAACAGAGAAATACCCACTGCCAAGACCTCCTCTTAAGGTCCTAACGCAAGCCCAGAAAAACCTTTACCCCAGAAAAATGTACAAACATACAATCACACACAGAATGTCACATCCCGCTTCAGCCGGTTCATTAAGACCCAAAGCCCACCTCCAGGACTTCTAATGATCACCAAACCTTCATTTTCAAGACTCGTAAAGGCACAGTGGCTTACCCGAAATCGGCAAGCTGGTGGACCATAGTTTTAAGAGAGCTTCCCAGGTTTCCAGTCTCTAGACCAGAACTATTCTCATGGAAGGAAGTAGGGAAAAATTTCTGTCTTAGGGGCCAGAATCTGAGTCTATTGGAGTCCCTGTAAATACCCTAAAACTGTCTTCATGTGTGTTGTCCAGATTGGAAGGTTCACCCACGTTCTTGATGTGCCCACCAACCTGGCTGTGTATTTCTGTAGAAACAACTTCTGTGAATACGCATTAGGATTCAGGGAATGTCGGACTGTCTTCCCTGGAGCTAACAGAGACTCCCCAAGCCCTTGGATGGAGACAGAAAATGTGGGAACAATTGGCCCAAGACAAATTCCAGAAACAGCCCTGATCATGATTCAAAACTTACAAAATACCCCATCATTTGTCCTGGCTCCAAGCAGGGATGTTTTTCTTATTCCTGAATCCAGTTAGGGTAGGAGGGAGCAGCTTACCCCTTACCTACAGTGTGTATAAGAGCCCCCACCCGCACTTCTCAAGGCTGAGGCGGGGGGCAGGGGGGGTTCCACATTGTATGTGATTTGCTGCTCTAGCACTCCCAGGGGGAAGAAAGGGGACATGCCACCTGGTGCTATCATAAGCTGAACTCACAGCCCTAGTAGGGCTCCATGGGGCTGAGTCCCCAGAGGAAGATTCCCCATCCTCATTCCATGTCTTCTGACTTAGCAGGAGCCTCAAGCAGCCACCCCCCCGCCCTAATAGCTGGCTGATGCCCAGAAGGCAATGAGCACAGGCAACACAGACCAGATCTTTGGGTGACCGCTAACTTTGTTATTACTGGCAATCTACTATAATTCTCGGACTGTTTTGCCATCGTATCAACCATCCCTGGCCCGATCTTCCCCTCCTTGCCTGACCACCTGGCTCTCTAGTTCTCTCTTGCTTGCTCTCTTTCTCTTTCCTTCTCACCCTGTGCGCTGGGCTGTTCAATTAATTTAGTGCCAGAAAACAAAATCCACTGTTGGGAGCTTTTGCTTTCGAGGGCTGATACCCTGCTGTCTCGCAACTACTTCTAACAGCAGCTGCAGCGGTGAGTGAAGAGAAAGTCATTAGGAGGAGGCCGGTGCTTCCCTTGCCCGCAGCCTCCTGTGCTGTGTTCTTTGTGCTACCACGAGCCCTTGCAAGCAGGGGAGGAGAGAGAGAGAGATAAGCCCAGAGAGCAGGGAAAGGGGGGTTCTATCCAGGGGAATGGTATATGCCAGGGAAGCAGAAGCTCCAAGGTCTGGATTCCGGATTCTAGAGAAACCAGCTGTGGCCCCTGGGATAACCTTCACATCTGCCTTAATCCAAGCTTGTTTCCAGATGTCTGCTGTTATTAGAGATACCTGGTTGGCTGGTTGATTCGTTTCAGGCCAACATTTGTCTGTGAACCCACAAGGTCAATGAGAGGCCACCACACCCTTGGCCTCCATGGCACTTCCATCTTCTCCTTTCTGCTCAAAATTTGGCACAAACAAAAGAAACAGCTTCAGAGCAGAGCAGCGTATTCACTGCATCGAGGACTTCACTGTGGCATCTGGTGGCTTTCCGCTGCCCTGCCTGGGATGCAGCAGCTTGTGTGACAGCTCTCGGGTCTTCTTCAACTCCTCAGGTCCCGCCCTATCCACATCACCCTCCCCCAGAAGGGAGGCTCCTGCCAGCTCCCACGGCACTCTCCCTCCCTCCCTGTGATCCCACAACCATGAGCCGAGGGGGCTCTGAATGTTTCCCCTCTTCCTGCCAAGTCACGTTCAGGAAATGGCCAACTCCCCCATCCAGACTTTTCTGCACAGGGTGTCTAAGATTCCACGCACCTTCTCATTTCCTCTGTACCGTCTAATGGAAGATGAGCTCCTTGTGTTTTCTTTTTATTTTATTATCTCTTCCTTAACAAACCCTGGGTGAGGTGTAACTAGGTACCGGACAGTAGCCTAAGCATTCCATAAATATTGACTCAGTTAACTCTTATGCCAGCCCTCATTGTATAGAAAAGGAAAACAAGGCAGGGAGAGTTCTAATGACTTGCCAGGGTCACACAGGGTGACAGTGGCAAAGCCAGGATTCTCACCCAGGCCAGCTGCCTCTCAACCATGACGCCCCAGGGCTTCCCTCCTTCCTCCGGGGTCAAGGCCCTCCCCACCTCACCATGAAGGTATTTTCCCACCAGCTTGCCTGCCTCCTTCCTACTGCCCCACTCCTATCCATGCCAATCAGCTGTGGGAATGTTCAGAGTCAAGCCCCCTTTCCACTCCAGTCTCCAGTGGATCTTCCCTAGACTTCTTGGCTCTAGTACAAACAACATAAACCACCAGCTCACACGAGACCCAGCCTCATCTTATCACTGCTCATGTCCCTGTCCCCTATGTGGCAAATCACAGCAATGATGCCCAGAGGTGCTCAAAGACAGGGGACTTCAAACCTGCAGGGGCACTGTTGGCCATGCTTAGGGCCAAAATTGAAGGGTAAGGGCTTTTCAGAAGCCCACCCTTCAAGGCCCTCTGTCAGCAAAGTCTGACCATGAGACTCTGTCCAAACCCAACACCTACCTACCTCTTAATACACTAGGCATGCATTTACATAATGTATCATAGCTCAAATTCAAATCTCCACCCCAGACCTGCCATCCGTCTCTGCTTCTGGCAGCTCCTCACACTTGGCAGATAGAGGCAGACGATAGCAGTATCTGACCTTGGCTCTGTCCTTAGAGAGGGTTTGGCCAGACACACCAGGGTCCAGCTCTGGCCCATTTCATTTGGAGCCTTGCTACTCACTCAGGTGCCAAAAGTCTGAATGGCCCCTCACCTGCCCTGTGCTCAGCCTGGGCCAGGCTTCAACAGGATAAGCCTAATTAAAAACCACTCCATCTTCCCGCTTCCTTTAGGAATAGCTACTGTCTGCTTCTCCTCCAAAATCTGCATCTCATTTGTTACCAGTATCTTCTCCCTGTAGGTCCTTTCAGTTTTCCAGAGCCTATTAAAACAGCCATGTCTGCCTTATTTATATAAGATTAGGTTGCACTCTATGCAATTTCCCTCCTTTCATGTCCGGGGCAATTTATTCTTCCTCGTCTTTCGTGTGTCACGTGCTTTCTGTCCTTCTCCAGAATTCTTTCTTTTCCCAGGCTGGGATTTGAGTTTGATAAGGATGTTGTCACCAGTCATCCTCTATTACTCAGGTTTGGTGGAGTGGGAGGAAAGACACTTCCCGTGTTCCTGACTTGGAAACGAGGGACTTCACTGAGTCAGCTGCCACGAAGGAAAAGCAGCACAGGCTGTGGGCACCAGATCCCCCGTACCACAGCTGGCGGTGGGGGGAGATGACCCTGAGATGGCTTTAGAGCAATGCACTGGGTTTTGCATTCACTCCGCACACCTCCACTTCCAGGTTAGGAGATGCTATTAAGAAATGAAGGAAGGGAAGGAAAAGGAGGCGGGGAGGGGAAAATGAAGGCAGGAAGGTAGATGGCATAAAAGTCAGCTTGATAGAGTGTGAAGAACAGGCTTCTAGTAGTTCATTAGCTGCCCAGGCCATCAACCAAATGAAGTCCAGGCCAGGTTAGAGTGACAGCTCTGTGTTCAGATTCTGAATCTTAGCAACCATAATTCTAAGCATGAGCATCTGTGCATTTTCACAGTTTGCAAGAAATTTCACTAGCACTTGCTAACACTAATCTAACCCTACTGGAACTAAAAAACCGTCTGGCCAAGGGTTGGAATGCAGCTCTTTGGACTCAGATACCTGTTCTCTGCACCACACAGTCCCAGATTTAAAGGGGCATGGCCAAATTTCTCCTGCATTTTCAATGTGGCCCAAAGCCAGAAAGCACCCCGGGTCAGGACTATAAGACACTGGAAGGCAGTGTTGGCCTTGGCCTTGGCCTCAGCAGCACACCATTTGCAACCCAGATTCTCCAACTTGCTTAGTAGTACTTGAAGCGTACTTAGCAAGAGAAAACCTCTGAATCCATTCCCAGAGCTTGTAGCTAAAAGGCAAACTCTTCCAAACACATCGCAGATGCTGCCTTAGGATCTGTGAACTCACCTTCTTAGGATATGAATTCACATTCTTTCTGGATCCTTGACAAAAGAGAGAGAGAGAAAAGGTAAAGTAAAGACTCAGCCAGTAGCCAAGAATATGGACCCTGCCTAGGTTCAGACACTTGCTGCACCACATCCTAGCTGTGTGAATTTGGGAAATTACTTAGGCTTTCTGGGTCTTTGTTTTCTCGTTTATTAGATGGAGATGATAATAATATCCAGCTCATGGGGCTAGATGTGAGAATTAAATGGAGTAATCCATAAAAGTACCTATAGCAGAACTTGGCACATTGCAAATGTTCTCCAAATGATGCTGCTGTTAAATCAATTTTTATTTGTAGTACAGAAAAGATATGTTTTTACCCAAAGAGAAAAGAAAATGTGGGAAAAATACCTGTAATAGTAGAAAGGACATATTTTACTGACTCCCAAATCTTACCTCTAAATATTGTATCAGTCATAGTTACAGCTGCATAACAAATAACCCCAAAGCTCAGTGCAACAGTCTTTTGTGTATGTGTGTGTGGTTATGTGTGGACTGGCTAATATGTGTAGGACACCTCTGCTTTGAGCTACAGATCTGGGTGGCTGTGACTCTTTGCTGTGGTTTAGACTCAGGTCTGTTCTTCTCATGTTTACTCTTAAACTCAGGCTGACACAGTGTTGTGCTGTGGAAGAAGCTCTTCTCCTTCAATAAGCAGGGAGAGCATAAATATACAGTTCTATCAGGGCTAGCCTCGGAACTGGCACACACTCACTTTTCCCCATATCACTCTGAGCAAAGCAAATCATGAGCCTAGTTCAAAGCCAAGGGGCGGGGAAATTCACTGCATATTTAGTTGGAGTGGGGAGGCATTGACATCATATGACCAAGAGTGTGGAAATAGGAAAAGATGGAGAATCAGGAGTAATGATTGCATCTACCACACATGGGTCTGCCTGTCTCATTCCCTTTATCCTCCCCCAGTGTTTGTTCTCTACCTATCCACCTGGTGATTCTCAATTCCCCCCTCCCCCCCATGCATATCAGCTACCTATAGACACAGGTGATGTGCGGGCTGTCTGGGATGGAGTCTAGATCTGATCTGTGAAGTATGTGTATCTCCAAGGACCAGAGCCACATACTGTGGGACTTGACAAAAGTCCAACCCTGGAGGAATCCTGCTTCCTGCTGAGCCTGTTCAGGACTACCAGTCCCCTGATGAGTCAGTGTCTATAGCCCACCCCAGGTCAGCCAAGGGGTGGGACCATGTGCCCACTGCACTCCAAGCTCATAGCAAAGGTGGGACCTACTGCTGTTCCAGAGCTGGACTTACCAACAAGAAGCATTTGACCCCTGAGTAAGCTTCACTTTGAGGACAAAATACAGTTAATAGCTTTGAAAATGTGCAACTAGAATAAAAATTGTTACCAAAGTGGGTTCTTCAAATTTTACAGAAAAGCAATTGTTTGTGAAAGCTTTGGTCAGTTGAGTTGCATGGAATGCAGCAATATCACTTAATGCAATTATGATGAAGAGTCAGACTCGGGTGTTTGCAAAAGGTCAAGGGGACATGGTGTGTCTGGAAGCAAATAGTATCTATCTGTGTTGGCCATCAGAAGATAAGAGTGGGATTGAGGGGTGATAAAGTGGCTCCTCCCTTAGAGAGTCAGCCCCCTGGCATACCCTGCTTTAAAAAGGAGCTTGGCCAGAGAGCTCTGGGCATGCTCTGCTCTTCCATTCCATAGCCACACTGCCCTGCTCAGCACCAGCTGTGGCCCTCAGTGCCTTCCTGGCACCTGGCACAGTGCTTTCATTCATTCTAATGTTCGTTCAGAACATTCATTTGGAAAAGACAGATTCTTCTCCCTCAAGAAGCACCGTGTCTCTTCAAGCAGACAGACAGGAAAATCAACCTTTCAACACAGGTTGATCAGTGTTGTGATAAAACCTGCTCCTGCTGCTGGGAGATCATAGAAGAAGCACCCGGCCAGCTCAGGATGTGCAGGTGGGAAAAACAAACGTGAGTTGCCTTGTTGAGTAAGGGGCTGCCAAGCAAGCTAGGAAGAGCCAATGAGGCAAGCAAAGGGTGAGAGTTTCAGACTTTGAGAACTATGGGTAAATCCCCACTGTAAGACGAAAGGAAAATCAGACATGACAAGAACTGAAGATGGAGAGGCAGGCAGCATCAAGTCCACAAAACCTCGATTTCAACCACTGGAAAAGAATCAAACAAGCACTCTCTAGGGTAGGGAGATTGTCTTATCAGGAAAACAGGATTCAGGATGTACCTGTGCCACCCCATTCTCCTCGGTCCCTTCTCTTAGTCCGAAGGAAGGATCCCACATTTCCAGTCATCTCTCTATTTCCCAATCAGCTATCAGGATTCCTTTACCTTCCCGACTGAAAGAGATATTTCTGGTTTGCAGTGTAGTCCAGTGGTTCCTCCATGTTATTGAAAATGGCAGGATCTGCTTCTTAAGACTCAATAATATTCCTCATATGTATATGTCACATTTTCTTTGTCCATTCATCTGTCAAAGGACATTTGGGTAGTTTCCATGTCTTGGCTTGTGACTGGTGCATCGATGACCATGAAAGTACAGATACCACCTTCAAGATAGCTGATTCCCTTTCCTTTGTAGATGTACCCCTTAAGTGTGATTATTGGATCATATGGTAGATCCAGTTTTAATTTTTTGAGAAACCTTCTTACTGTTTCCCACAGTGGCTGCACCAATCTATAATCCCACCAAACTGGGGGATTTCTGTGCTCAGTTTATGATGCAATTTTGTGGTTAGTACTAGAATCTTCCCAGCCCTCTAACAAGATAGAAAACAACCATAAAAAACTTCTGAACCCATTTACTCCCCGCCTGGCCCCCCAGAAACTGTCACCTACCCAAGTGCACAGAGTTACAGAGTGATAAAACTTGACAGTCACTCATTTCCTCACAAAAAAAGGCATATGCTCCCAATTTGCTGATCTCATGGCAAGTGACTATTAATAATTTGCTTCCTAGAAGATAGTTTCAAAACATAAACACACTGAATCAATCTCCTTCAAAGTTTAATGTTTTGAGAACAAATGAGAAAAATCCCTTACAAAGAAATCCGTGCTAAGGAGAGAGCATCTTGAAATGAGTATTTGAAAATACTAAAATTGGTACTTTTTATTGCCAAAAAGTGATGTAAGTAGTTTACTTCTACAATTGCTCATGCAGACACATACACAAGCCAGACTAGCTTGTCTCAAATCTTTGAATTAAGTATTTTTAACCCATTTTTTAAAATTACAAAAGTGTAACACTTTCCGATTGGTTTTAGAGAACAATAGACAGACATCACGGAAAGTAGAAACAAATTCACTAGACAAACTAGAAGCAAAATTTTGTTTTCAACAAAATCCTTCGTATATTTAGTGGATGGGACTAAAATAATGAATATCATGATTTAGTACACGCAACCCAGGTTGTGTTTCTTGCCTTTGGATCTCTACATTTTTGTCAAATGTCTTTTCCAGCAATGAATAGAGAATAAAGCTAAATAGTGAAATAGACTGTAGTTAAAAATCAATGTTTGAATCATTTTGTCACCAATCATTGTGTCACAAAATGATAATTCAATAAGCAATACAAAGCACATTTAATTACATTTTTCAGCCATCAACAGATAAAATAAAACAAAAAATTTTAAGTATTAATTCATCTCTACATCAATCTTGTTGGTTTCTCTAATTCATAGCTTTTATAGGAATGTCATAACCTAATTATAGCCTTAGAATATGGGAAGGGGGTGGGAGGCCAAGGTGAGGGGGGTGAATGGGGGGAGGGAGGGAGATTGGTGGGGTCACCTCACAATCTTACAAGAGTTTATCTTACAAGGGTACAAGTGAATCTTTCTAAAAGCAGAGTATGAACATTTTAACTCAGTAACTAAGAAAATGACATGAAGGTTATCTTGACCAGTTTGATGAGAGTATTTCAAAATGTACATGAAAACAGCACACTGTACCCCATGATTGCATTAAT
>CAUYQV010003877.1:0-43250 GCA_963574575.1 Galagoides demidoff
TCAAACTGGTTAACATAGCCTTCATGTCATTTTCTTAGTTATTGTGTTAAAACGTTCATATTCTACTCTTAGAAAGATTCACTTGTACCCTTGTAAGATAAGCCACAGAGGCCCCAGTTTTTGTGAATAAAGTTTTATTGAAATCCAGCAACACCTGCTCATTTACATATTACTGTGTCATGTTTTTAGGACCACAGCACCACAATTGGGTAGTTGCTACAGAGTCCTTATGGCCTACAAAAGTTAAAATATTTACTGCCTGGACTTTTACAAAACATTCTGCTGAAGCCTGGGTTAGGTTATAGTATGGTAACCAGCATCTCTAACATCTCAGAGGCTTCTAAGAGTAAAAGTTCACTTCTCTTCCACACAGCATGTTCATCTAAGAGTAAAAGTTCATCTCTTCCACACCTTTCATCTTCACTCTGGGAACCTAGACTGACATATCAGCCTATTGAAACATGGCTGGGCTGAGGGCAGAGAAAAAAAGAAATGTGAACCATGAACAAACTCTTTGAGTTTCTGTTTAGAAGTAATATACACATCATTTCTTCTTTCTTTCTTTCTTTCTTTTATTTTTAGACAGAGTCTCAAGCTGTTGCCCTGGGTAGAGTACAGTGGCATCATAGCTCACAGCAACCTCAAACTCTTGGGCTTAAGCGATTCTCTTGCCTCAGCCTCCCAAGTAGCTGGGACTACCTGCACCTGCCACAACACCCAGCTATTTTTTGGTTGTAGTTATCATTGTTGTTTGGCAGGCCCAGGCTGGATTTGAACCCTCCAGCTCCTGTATACATGGCTGGCACCCTAGCCGCTTGAGGTACAGGCGCTGAGCCTCTACTCCTATTTCACTGGCCAAAGTGGGGTGAAGAAGTATGATTCTTTCTCAAGCAGGGGCAACAGGTATTTGTGAGTAGCAGAGTGACAGTCTACCATACTGTTTACTGTCAAACACTAGTAAGTTATAAAATCCTAAAGAATTGTCAGTCATTGCCTTGTATCCTAATCAAGGATAGGATTGATCCTAATATTAAGAGGAACTAATGACATGTACTCAGCTGGATTTTATAATTGTTGTGACTCAGTAACTGCTGTGTAACTGGCTTGGTAAATGATAGTGTCTAATATGGTTGTCTTGTCTTATTTCTAACTTGCACTGTATATTGGATGTGTGGAGGAAAGATAACTTTAGTCTTTTTTTTTTTTTTGGACCCTAAATTTGAAGAGCTGCACCTTTTTGTAGAAACTCATATCTTTTCATAGAGACCCCAGCTCTACAAAACAGAAAAATTAGCTGGGCATAGTGGCATGCCCAGTATTCCCATCTACTGGCAAGGATGAGGTGAAAGAATTGCTTGAGCACAGGAATTTGAGGTTACAGTGAGCTGGGGTAGTGCCACTACAGTCTAGCTGGGGCAACAGAGCAAGACTCTATCTCAAAAAAAAAAAAAATGTTATACATAGATTTTTGACTGCTTGTGTGGTCTATACCCTTAATACCTGGGTCAACTATAATTCTTCCAGAGGAAATTTCTCTTAACGTAGATCAGACTAAGGTCTCATTTTATAGGACAAACTTTCCAACATGTGTATAAAAACTTAAAGATCAAATTTTAACTACTTATTACTCATCATGCCTAAAATTCTGACAAATAGACTGCAAAGCAAGGATGGAGTAAACTTTGCAATAAGACAGTTTTAAATAGCTGAAGCACTTCCACCAGTTATCATGATATACATGCAAACTGCAATTTAAAGAACCACGAGCTTCAGCAGGCTTCTAGGCCAAGATTGGACTCCATGCCAACACATCCATTACAGCTGGGGAACTGGATCTATAAAAGGAATTCTGGAGAAAGACCTGCCAAGCCCATTTGTTCAACTTTATGAAACTTTTCTGAACACTCCCATGGCTGTCCTTTGTACAGATCACCCACGTGGATACACACATCTCGTTGGAAGCCTTCCTGGAGACAAGACACAGTGACATCAAAACCACTAAAAACTGGGTACTCATGAATCCTCTGCAAGTCACAGGTACCGTTTAGGAATGCAATAGCCTGAAAGGGAACTCCTAAGTTTTCATTGCTTTGTGGTGACATTAGCCTGGAAAGGGAAGTAGCATTCCTAACCAAGAGATGCTCATGGTGAAGTGTTCTTGGAGAATAATGTGGAGATGCAGGATAAAGAAAACCCAGGATTAACTATGTGAACTGGAAAAATGCTGAGCAAATCTTAACTATAGGATTCTGTACAATGGCAGTTTGTTGCTGCCCACCTGCAAAGTCTGCCTTCCACCCACCCACTCAACTTCTCCATCATATAGTGATAATGAGCAATAATCCCTAGAAAGGTATACAAGGTCTGACAAGTTGACAAACTCATCCTAGAAAAAGTGCTACATATCTCATTGCTGAATATCATTATGGTCACATTTGAAGTACTCCCTTTGAGAAGCTATGCACCAATGCCAGCACCTAGTCCACCCTTGAAAGCAATTTTTTTATTGTTCTTAGGAACAAGTAATTGTTCATATATTGATTTCATATTAGTATGAAGTACATTGAATATTCATCTTTCCATTTTTGTGATACTTTACAAAGAATGTATTTCTTTTTTTTTTTTTTGAGACGGAGCCTCAAGCTATCCCCCTGGGTAGAGTGCCATGACATCACAGCTCACAGCAACCTCCAATTCCTGGGCTCAAGCCAGTCTCCTGCTTCCGCCTCCCAAGTAGCTGGGACCACAGGCGCCCACCACAACACCTGGCTATTTTTTGGTTGCAGCCATCATTGTTGTTTGGCAGGCCTGGGCTGGGGATTCAAACCCGCCACCTTAGGTGTACGTGGCTGGCGCCTTAGCTGATTGAGCCACAGGCGCCGAGCCTTGAGTTCTGTCTTAACAAAATTAACCAGAGAACATGCATGGGAATGAGAGGTACAGTCTGGAGAATTAGCTCCAGAGCTTACAAAGAAGACACAACCCAGAAGGGTCTGTTTTTTTCTGCCTACTAATTTATATCATCTTGTCTTTTTCATCAAAAAAAAATGTCTTTTTTGATCTATGACTAACAAGGTAATTTACTACTCAGAGTCCTTTGCAGAGTAGAGACTTTGTAGCTTTATGAATAGAATTTTCTTCTGCAAGATAATCATAGTTTAACTTTTTATTCCACTTCTCCAGCAAGAAATGGTACACATGAGAAATGAAGGTAGCTTCCCCTCCAGTGCTGGTCTCACTGTGTATCTCTCAATTGACGGTGGTTAAACTGAGGCATCAACATAATTGAGACTAGAAGGCAGAGCCTCATTTCCACTTTGGTAATCTTGGAGCTAATCTGAGTATTGTCCCTTTCTTCTTTTTGCTCATTTGCCATTTCCTTAATAGGATTGCCACCAAAAATGAAAACCCTAACAGAACTTTGCCAGTGAATTCTGTGACATGATTTTGAGGACAGATCTCAATGTTGTAGAAATTTCATCATTATAACCATTTTAAAGTGGTTTTCACATCTGCTATTGGTTTGTGGTACACTGTGATTGTAGAATAATCATCTCACATGTTTGTATTTAATGATACATTCTCTAATCTAAATCTGTAGGTGTTTGGCTTTGTCCTTTCCCACTGTATTTTTAACTAATTCTGTTTTTCGTTTTTAACAGACACACATTCTACACTGTCAGATCTTTCAGGTGGTGAACAGCCCTAATAAACTCATCCTGCTCCCCAATCCATACTACAAACATCTTTGGCAATTGGTTACTAATGAAGTACAGTTTGGTTCCCTAACTTCCATCCTGAGTGAGCCCCATACTTCAGTGTTCTGTTTATGGATTGTGACTGGTTTGAGTGATACATGTTTAGGGGACAAGAACAGAACACATTTGACTACGGAGGAGAGGCTGGATGGATTCAGAGCATTGCTTTGGAGCCCTGTAGATCTAGGGTCAATCTGGTGTTTTTCAATAGTGTATACTTGGCAAAGTACATAATTTTGCCAATTAAGTGCTCCACTTTCTTGGGTGAGAGTAAAGACTATCTTATACAAATACTTGAGTGCCTGCCACCTGCCGGGCATGCCTAGAGTAAATGTCCGTGGGGCTCTAGGTTGCATGAAGCCATAACATAGTGGGGGAGACAGATACTGTGTTCAGAGCATAGATATGGCAACAGGTGTTGCCAGGAGGAGGAAATGAAGCAGAGAAGGGAGATGTGAAAAAGGGTGGTGATGCTGGAATGGCTACCACAGGAAGTTCCCCTTTTGGCTGAGACGTATGCAGGTGAGGGATAAACAGTGTTCACTGGAAGCGGAACATTCCAGATAGGGAACCCCAGGTGCCAAGGCCTGAGGTACGGTGGGACTTGTGGTTTTGGGGAGTGAGGAAGCCTGTGACTGGAGCCAGGTGAAGGGAGGATGGATGTGAAGCCAGAAAAGGGGTTAGGGCCTCAAGGCTGCTTGCAGGCATTGGCGTTCTGCTCTGAGACAAGGAACCAGTGGGGGATTTCGTGCAGGGCAGTGACATGATCCATTTGTTTTCACATGGCTTTGGGGTCGTCTTGAGGACTTAGACTGGAGTTTGCAGGGCAGTGGGCACTGAGCAGAGTAATTCGCTGTGATGATGCTGTTGGGAGGATGAAGGGGTCTTTGTGCACTTACACGCTGCTGCCTTTGGAAAAAAGTCATCACTGGAGCATTTGTAGGCAAGGTGTGGGAGGGTGGGGTGGTGACTGGAAAGCATGTTTTATGGGTCTCTCAAATTTTTCAGGGGGATTTCTAAGTGTATGGCTACTTCTCCCCCGGCTTGGTTGCCTAGCATTTATGGTTTTTCTTATTGTCCCATAACAAATTCTGTTTTCATGGAAAGGTGTGGTCTGTCACTTAGACACTAGTCTTGCCTGGGACTAAGTTGTCACATACCTTTTCTTAGGAAATGGATGTTAGAAACTTGTGGCTTTTGCAGCCTGGTGGGATGTGGAGGGGACATGTGGCAGAGGAGAGGGAGGGTTTCTAGGGCCTTGAAAAAATCACTCAGTGGTGATTGTGGCTCATCTTGGAATCATCACACTAGTGACTGTATTATCCTCGGAACCTTAGTCAGAGAAGACAGTTATAGCACCTGTAGCCATTCAAAGCCAGCTGAACCATATTGTGTGAGGAAAGGAGTGGGCAGCCTTACCCAAGCAGCCCCGCTGTAGAGGGGAAGCAACAGGTGCAGCCTCACCTGGATTGGAGTCATTCAGAGCTCCTGGGGGGGACTATGAGCTTTTGTCTGCGTACTTTGGATCTTCAGCAGTAGACAGGCTTTTTTTTTTTTTTAAGCTGTTTCAGGGGTATCAGCAAATGGCAAGGCTTTAGGACCTGAGATGACTGTTATGTACCTTGTCATGATACGCTAGATTGTCAAAGATTCCTATTTATGGGAGGACCATTTGCATAACTTCCTATTCCAGGGCTTTTGTGAAACACGCAGCCAGTTCAGGCTGCCTGGAGAATTTATCATGTTTCTGCTTTGGTTCTAAAATATCATTGTTGAAATCATGTGGACTTGATTGATTCACTGTCAGTGTTAAAAACATGGGAGAAATAAGCATCAATATTTAAAGTAAATGCACTGTGGTACAAACAAACTCTGGCAGCACGTAGAAACACGAATGTATATCTTAAAGTGAGATGAAATAAGTGTACCCCCAAAATGCAGTTTGTTCTCTAAGAATGGCACAGAAGCGGAATCAAACTAGGAAACCTTGAGACCATCTCAGACCATTTCATGTTTCTTAGATTCTGTGAAGCTCGTCCAAGGACCAGGTTTAGGAGACGTTGCTCCATGGATGTGTGGTTTTGGTTGGTGAAAAATAAACGTTTAAGATTCCAGATTATGATATCCTGGCTGCCATCAGCCCTCTCATCTATGTAACTGAGAGCCCCTCTTGCTCCCTTCGTCCTGGCTGCCCGCCCAGCTCCAATAGCAGAGGCTGCTGCTTACTATTGTGACCACCTGCTAGCCGCTGTCTTGTTTCTTCTTCCAGCTTCATCCTGGTCTAAATTCCTGCCTTGGTTCCCCTTTTTTGTGTCTCAGTCTGTAGGGAAATGGCTCTCCTAAATCCCTGCTACAAGACATCCTCGGGCACTGCCTCTTCTGGAGTTGTCCTGGTGGCCCCCAGAGTGCTCCATCCCAGTCCTTCCACCTGAGCCCCTGTTGCTACTCTGGCCTCCTATGATTCTGTGATTTCCAGTGTTTGCTGGGCACTCTGGCAGGGCCAGGATACCTCTTGCACATCTGCTTCCAGTTTGAAGGTTAATAAGGGGAGATGCTACTTGTGGAATGCCCATCTGTGTTCTCTGGATAAAACTGTCCCCCAGGGCCCTGCAGAAGCCTGGTTTGCTGACAGCATGGTAGCCTGTCACCATGTGGGCCTGAATTTTCACCCTCACCCCCATCACTATCACCCAGTAGCTCCTTCTCCATGCTGCCCCTACATGTGCCATCTGCCCTCTTCCCTTTTCTCTTTGTGACTATTATCTGTCACAAAGTAAATGAGGGTGGGGTACCTTCTCCTCTGTTCCTATTTCTGCACATCCTGGGTGCTCAGATGCCTGCCTCGTTTCTACAATCACACACTCCTAAGGTGTGTGCCCCCACTTTAACTTGTGACCTGCAGCCTCTTGAGTGCTACAGCTTACGCTTGTGACCTGTTCCAGAAAGGCCTGCTGTGCTGAGAATCCTCCCATTGTGTCTGCTTGCTGGAGTGTGGTGGCCTCTGCATGTTTGTCTGTGCTCTCAGCCCCTTTTGGCCCGAGTGTGCACCTCTGAGAAACAGGGGAGATTCAGTCTCTGTTTAGAAGTTTCAAGCTGCTTCTGGATCCTTAAAATCTTTGCTGACCCAGGGAAACCAGGAATCAAGGTTAAGTAGTTATAATTTGCCAAAGAAAATCAAGCAGGCTTTGAAGAGATGGGAAGAAGGAAGACACGTTTCTCCTTCGCTCCTCTACCTTCCCAAAGCTCCAGATTCTATTTGTGGGTTCTTGGTGGTTCTACACAAATGGAGTGTGGGGATTATCCAGTGGAGGGTGTCCATGGATGCACCTGCTCACAGATCCATACCCTTTTGATAGGATTCCTGGAATAGGTACCTGTGAGGCCAGGCGAAAATACCATAGAGACAAAACTCTAGCATTATGGAAGTAAGCTCAGTATCAAAAGGTGTAAATTTCTTGTTAGTTTCAAACTTGGAGAAAAGGTTATGAAAGATTTGTATTGACTTAGTTGTAGAGTAAGGGAGCATGTTCTGAAATTTATTGTTACTACTATGAATGGTGTTAGTCATTATTGATGAGGAACTGGTTCTTTTGGTAAAGGAAAGAAACCTAATGTCTTTCCTGATGCCTGTGCTTTTGACCATTACTGTTCACTCTAAAGAAAGATGAGAACCAGTTAGGAGTCCAACTGCCTCTCCACCTCCCCCCTCTGCCCCTCCCCCACTCCATCTCCTTCCCCTTCCCACCTCCTCCACCTCACCTTCCTCCCCACCTAAGAAAAAAACATATAAAAAATTAAAGATAAGAACCATCACAAAGATGAGCAATTTAATTATATACTCTTTGCTAAATGTCTGTCTTCTGAGCTAAATTAATCTTAAAATTATTCAGTGAAGAAAAACTTATGACTATAAACAGATGATCAGATATATTTAAGTCAAAGTATTTTTTTTCCACTGGTACTGTTAACTAAGGAGGAGATTCCTAGGTTAAATTTAACATAACTTGTAAACTGTGCTCCAGAATGATACTGCATGGTTGCTTTTACCATTTGGAACCTCTGTGTGCTTGGTGGTGGGGTCCACCAAGTTTCAAAGAGCAATAGGTAATGTTAGAGTTTGCTTGGTCTTGGACTGGAATCTTTGTAAAGGAAAAGAATTGAGAGTTAATTAACTCTCACTAATGGATTTTGAACCAAGCATGCGATTATGAGATACTGATGTTGACTTTGGGGTTGGGGAGTGATGAGTTTAGATAAGAATTTTTCTCTCCCATCTCTCCCCAGCTTTCATGGTTTGGGTTGATAGAATCCACATAAAAAAACAAAACTGGTTATAAATGGGGGAGACTAAGGTAGTGACTTAATAAATGGCTAGACAGCACCCAGATATGCTCAAATTTAGGACCTTTGGTAAACTGAGGTCATAGCTTTGTCAAAATGCTGAGCTGGATGAGCCCACAAAGGGGACTACCTGGCTTGCTGACTAGAAAGGGCCTATAGCCATGATCATGGGCAGAATAAGGAGAGTTGGGGAAGGAGCTCAGGGGAGAAGTAGGAAGGAGAGGGCAGACCCAGTTTCAAGAATATGATAATTCTATCTGTTGATAACATTCAGTCTGTTGGATTAGCCAGTGAAGAAAGAAAGAAAAAACTCCATCTCGTTGCTCCTGGAAGAGGGCAGAAAAGTCGCACATGGGGCCTAGGTTGGGGAGGAGGAATGGATTTTGAGAAACTCTGGGCTGAATGGGATTTTCTAATTCTTTCACCTTGGGGGTTATGGGGATAGGCTCAAACTCTGTGTATGCAGAATGCCTGGTGTTTTATTGTTAATTGGAGATAGTCACTGGTTCTGGGGTTGAGGGTTCTGTATTTCTAACATGCTCCCAGGTGACACTGCTATTCCTGCACTGTGGACCACATGTACATGGTGTAGCCAGATTCTCATTGTTCTGAGCTGGCAGGAGTGGGATG
The DNA here is from genome assembly GCA_963574575.1 of Galagoides demidoff. Lineage (NCBI taxonomy): Eukaryota > Metazoa > Chordata > Mammalia > Primates > Galagidae > Galagoides > Galagoides demidoff. The sequence continues at coordinate 8,730 of CAUYQV010003877.1, forward strand.
GAGCAGCCTCCCTCATCTCAGGGCAGTTTACTAATTAGGAAAACCTTCCATCTGGCCTTCGAGTTCCTGATCTGTCCCCTTTCCTACATTTGTGTCTTCTCCCTGGGCCTGTGCAGGGCCAGGCTGTTGAGGAAGCTTCTTATAGGTTTCTCCCCTTCTGGATTATATTCCTGCTGTGAGTTCTCTCAACAGTTTGTTTTTCTAGGGCTAAGATGTAGAGGGGCTTTTTTTTTTTAAATAGTTTTTTTTTTGTTCTTTCTATATGGCAAAGAAGATTTCCTCTGACTTGAAGATGTGGTACAGAGATATTATTATGGTCCAGGACTCAGAAATGCCTTACTGCTGTCTAAGTACTTCATACTCTTTCCCTTTTTGGGGAGGCTCTCTGGTGAGAACACATAAGGTCTACACTCTTAGCAGACTTCAAGTCTACAGTACGGTGTCACTAACTGTAGTCACCATGCTGTGTCAAATTCACTTTCTCATAACAAAGTTTGTCCCCCTGGTCCCAAAGGGTTCACACCAGAATTCTATCAAACCTTCAAAGAAGAGCTTATACCCATACACAGAAACTATTCTAAAAAATTGAGGAGGAAGGAATCTTTCCCAACACCTTCTATAAAGCAAATATCACCCTGATACCAAAACCAGGAAAAGATCCAACCCCAAAAAAATTACAGACCAATTTCTCTCATGAATATAGATGCAAAAATTCTCAAAGTCCTAGTGAATAGATTACAGCATTAAAAAAGTCATACACTACGATTAAGTAGGAGTCATCCCAGGGATACAAGGCTGGTTTAACACATGCAAATCTATAAACATAATTCACCATATCAACAGGAGCAAAAACAAGGACCACATGACCCTCTCAATAGATGCAGTAAAAGCTTTTGATAAAATTGAATATCCTTTCTTAGTTAGAACGCTGAAAAATATAGGCATTGGCGGTACATTCCTTAAATTGATTGAAGCCATCTATGACAAATCCGCAGCTGATATTATACTAAATGGAGTAAAACTGAAAGCTTTTCCACTCAGGTCTGAAACAAGACACGGTGTCCTCTATCGCCACTACTATTCAACATAGTGCTGGAAGTTTTAGCCAGTACAGTCAGGAAAGAGAAGGAAATTAAGAGCATCCAAATGGGGTCAGAGGAAGTGAAAATCTCCCTCTTTGTTGATGATATGATTCTATACTTAGAGAATCCCGAAGACTCAACCACAAGGCTCCTGGAAGTGATTAAAAAAAAAAAACAAAAACAGTAATGTCTCAGGATATAAAATCAATGTCCAGAAGTCAGTAGCGTTTGTATATGTCAATAACAGCCAAGATAAGAAGGAAATCAAGGACACAATACCCTTCTTAGTAGCTCCAAAGAAAATGAAATACCTAGGAATACACCTCACAAAAAAGGTGAAGGGGGTGGTGCCTGTGGCTCAAGGAGTAGAGTGCCAGCCCCATATACCAGGGGTGGCGGGTTCAAACCTGACCCCTGGCCAAAACTGCAAAAAGAAAAAAGAGGTGAAGGACCTTTATAAAGAAAACTATGAACCCCTAAGAAAAATAGTAGAGGATATCACCAAATGGAAGAACATACCATGCTCATGGCTGGGAAGAATCAACATTGTTATAATGTCTATACTTCCCAATGCAATCTACAGATTCAGTGCTATCCCTATTAAAATACCAAAATCATACTTTCAAGACTTGGAAAAAATAATTCATTTTGTATGGAACCAAAAAAAAAAAAAAAACCCTATATAATGAAAGCAATTCTTAACAATAAAATCAAAGCTGGGGGTATCAGCCTACCAGATTTTAGGCCAATGGTTCTCAACCTTCCTAATGCTGCAATGTATTTACATTTTTAAAAAGGAGACGCGACCCACAGGTTGAGAACCACTGCTTTAGGCTATACTACAAGGCCATAGTGATTAAAACAGCATGGTATTGGCACAAAAAATAGACATTTGGAACCAAATAGAAAACCAGGAGATGAACCAAACGTCTTACAACCACCTAATCTTTGATAAACCAAACAAGAACATACACTGGGGGAAAGAAACCACATTCAATAAATGGTGCTGGGAGAACTGGATATCTGCATGTAAAAGACTGAAACTGGACCTGCACCTTTCCCCACTCACAAATAATTGATTCAAGATGACTGAAAGACCTAAATCTAAGACATGAAATAATTAAAATCCTCAAAGTGTGGGGAAAACACTGGAAGCCATCGTCCTGGGGAAGGACTTTATGAGGAAGACTCCCATGGCAATCACAACAACAATAAAAATAAACAAATGGGTCTTAATAAAACTGAAAAGCTTCTGTACAGCTAAGGTAACTACAACCAAAGCAAACAGACAGCGGAGGTCATTCTCGGAGGCCCATCTCCATGAGGAGAGAGCAAAGGACCCAACTCCTTAGAATCCTTCCTACACATTGGGAAAGGATATTTGTATAGTTTGAATCAGGCAAAAGCTTGATAACTAGGATCTACAGAGAACTCAAAGTAATAAACAAAAAAAAGCCAACAATCCTTTAGATCACTGGGCAAGAGAGATGAATAGAACCTTCTCTAAAGAAGACAGACAAATGTCTTATAAATATATGAAAAAATGTTCATCATCTCCAATAATTAGAGAAATGCAAATCAAAACCGCCCTAAGATACTGTCTAATCCTAGTGAGAAGAGCCCACATCACCAAGTCTCAAAACTATAGATGCTGGTGTGGATGTGGAGAGAAGGGAACACTTTTACACTGCTGGGGGGAGTGCAAATTAATACAACCTTTTTGGAAGGCAGGGTAGAGAACGCTCAAAGAACTCAAGCTAGACCTCCCATTTGACCCTGCAATCCCACTGCTGGGCATCTACCCAGAAGAGAAAACAATCCTTTTATTACAAGGACATTTGTACTAGGCTATTTATTGCAACTCAATTTACAATTGCCAAAATGTGGAAACAGCCTAAATGCCCACCAACTCAAAAATGGATTAACAAGCTGTGGTATTTGTATACCATGGAATACTATTCAGTCACTAAAAAAGATGGAGACTTCCCATCCTTTGTATTAACCTGGGTGGATGTGGAACACAGTATTCTTAGTACAGCATCACAAAAATGGAGAAGAACGCTAATCAATTCTGATATGAGGACAGTTGAGGTCCTAGTACACAGTGTGTGGGAGGATGAGGACAGGGAGAGCTGAGAAAGGGATGGAGAGTGGGGGGGGTCAAGGGATAGGGTTCACCTTTTGTGTATGGGACACAAATATAAGAGGGTCCTTATCTAACAGAAGCAATTAATATAAGCTGCTTCTGTGTACCCTCAGTGAATCCCCAACAATAAAAAAAGTTTGTCTAACATCTCACCAACTGCTCCCTGGGAACAGTTGCTAAATAATAAAGTTCCATGAGCTTTTGATTGCCCTGAGCCCAGAGTTCTAGGCTGGAGCAACACAGTTTCAGGGAGTATTGGCTCTGGGGCTCTCTGATCTGCATCCACGTGTAAGGGTGTTACTGTGCTCTGACTGGGCCCTGCAAAGGAGAGATGAGGAGAGAGCAAAGGACCCAACTCCTTAGAAGCCTTCAGCTTCCAGTCAGTTTGCTGATCTCTAGACCTGGAAGGGAGAAAGCAAAGAGGGAGAGGAGCACTGATGTGGTCTTTGGAGCCCAGTGACCATGCCTGGGTGACAGCCTGGAACAAGCAATGTCCTAGACCCTGACCAGTCGGTGTGATGTGCTTTGGGAGAGTGTGAGGAAGTGGGCAGAGGAAGTGGAGGCTCCCTCCCTCCCTCCACCTTGCGGGCATTGCCTGCCTGAATCTAACTTAAGCATTGTTCTGTTCGTGTCAGTTGGGGCTGTCTTGTAGGCTAGGTGCCTGCTGACTGGCAGGCAGCAGCAGGTGCTTTGTAGGTAACTCGGGGGAGCTGGGACTCCCACGTCTGCGGAGGTCATTCTCGCAGGCCCATCTCCGTGCAGCACGACTAGCATGGTTGTGTCTCTCTTTGGTGTAGCAGCTCAAGAGGAGGCAAGATCCCAATTCAGCAGAAACAGATGTCACATGAAATATTTTGCTTTAACGGTGACTAAGTGAAACTGTGAACTAGTCACTTAAGAATTTACTGTAGTCACTGTCCAAACAGATGCTGTCATGTAGAAAACAAAATCCACTACTCCTCCTGTCAGCCGACCATGTCTGCATGTGACGTTCTTCCCATTTCTGGCTAGGGCACTGCCAAAACATCTCGGCTGTGTAAGTTGGTTCTGAGCTTGGAGGGTGCCCCACTGTGTGGTGGGAAGCAAATCCCTGAAGGGCCTTTGGGAACTGAGGGTCTGTGTGTGGACTATGGAGTCTTGACCCCATGTCCAGCATCCTGAACTGGCCCAATAAGCCATAGTATGCGCATGGGGTCCGATGGAATGTCTGTATTTAGTCAACCCTTTCAGTGGAGGATAAGGTTTATGTGTCTGATGTCAGATGCCTACTGGCATCAGAGAAACCAGTTGGCTTTGCAGAAGCAAAATAACTACAAGATCACTCCCATTTCTCAGCCTAGCATTCTGCATGTGGACATAAGGACAGTTGCTGAAACTAGGTAGGTGGGGCCCCATGCCCACCATTTAAAAGCAGCTCAAGGCTCAACTAAAAATGTCTCGGCCTTGCCAAATATTTCCTGGGGGCCAGAATTGCCTCTAATTAAAAACATGTCAGAGTAAGGTCCTTGTGTTCTGTAGGGAACAGTTGCTGGTGAGAACCCCAAAAATCAACTGCAGTTTACTTAGTAGGCAGGGCTGACTGCTGGCTCTGCAGGTAGCCTGGCCTTTGGGAGTGGGAGGAACCACAGGCACCTTTTCGAGCTCCTGTTCCTTCTGTCTCCGTCAGTTTCTCCTGTGTTGAACCACACTGCTGAAGCACAGTGGTCTCTTGTTACATACCAGCTCTGGAACCTCTAAGGGCTGCCTGTGCTGAGAGCCCCATGATTTGATCTCCTATACCGGTCCAGACCCATTTCCCACTGTCCCTTGACACATTTTCTGGTCCAGTACTGTGGGTTTTTAAAATTGCAACTGTCTTAATTCTGAGCAGTAGGTACAAAAAAAGGGGACATAGTTGTGTCTTTGATTGGAAAAGTGCAAGTTCAGGCTGCATTGAGAAATAGACACTCAGGATGGGAGTTGAGTCCATGGCTGGTAGGAGATGTTATAGATTAAATGGAAACAAAATGGGAAATGTATCTTGAAGTCTAACAGCTGTTGCTGAGAATCATTCCAGTCCGGTAGTTGGGCTTGAATCTTTTACATAAAGGCCACTGTTACCTGTTCTTCAAATTCATTCAGGGGTATATAAAGGTTTGCATCTTGGACAGCAAGGCTGGGTACTAAGGGAGGTGCCTAGGGAGCATATGGGCCTTGGCACCCTTAGGAATTTTTTTTCTGGAATCACAGAAACAGGGCTGTGTGGATCCCAGGTTCTTCATTTGGACTGCACTGCTCTGGTGAAGACTTCTTCCCCAGCCACTCACCTGACCTCTGCTGCTTTTCAAGTTGTGCTCCTGAGATCATGCATTCGAATCTTCACATTGATCCTGTAGAGGAGCTTACTATGTTGCCTGCATTGTATTACCTGTCTACTTCATTTTTAAGCCTTTCTTTTCCTTCTGTTTAAATTTTACCATGTCTTGGATCCTTTCCCAGTGAATCCATTCCCCACTCTCCTGGACTTCTGATCTGTATCACACAGCTGAACACCTGTTTTGAAGCTAAGCGGTAACTTATAAGCTGCTTGAGATAAGTGCAGTCTGTATCCTTGCTGTGTATTTTCTTCACAATCAGCCTTGTACTTGGAGTATATCTTAGTATTGGTTTTTGATGGGGACTCTTTGGGACATCTAACATGTTATAACTTAGTTGCCATGTTCTGTGGATTCGATTAAGCCTGTAATGCCAAAGCAACAATTGCCAGTTTATACCTTGGTCCCTTAACAATCTAAGCAGTATATCTACGCGATAAATAACTAATGTTTGAACAGTGTAGTGTCTCCATGAATCTGTTGGCACGATTGTTGTTAAATTATACTTCTAAGCAAACATATAGATTGACCTACTTGATGGGGAATCTTAGATAGAAGCAAATTGTGGAGGAAATAGCAAAGACTTTTATCTTGGAACAAATGATGTTGAGAGGCAGATCTTGTGCATGGCCCTTGCCTGTGAGAAGCATGTGGACCTTTCCTGACTTGTACCACCAGCCCCCTTGGTGTAAAGCAGTGTGTGGGTTCCCCTTTGTGGAGGACTGAGTGTTAGTGTCCTGCCTGGGACTCTCCTTTTCTAGTCCTAAGTTGTGCAACCTCTAGTTTCCTCTGTTTTGCTCTGTGCTCCAGGGTTTCACAGGGTCGTGATCTTCTGCCCTGGGTCCCTTGTGGCCAGCAGGTCCCTTGGCACCTGCAGCTGCTTCATAAGCTGCTCAGGGTTTGCCTCCTAGACCTTTCAAGGTTTGGTTATTTCATCAGGTTTGCCCTGTTTCCCTGACCCCTGGCCTGGTTGTTGACTACTTAACTCAGAAGCCAGCACTTTGTTAGGTCTGTACAGACATCAAGCTCACTGCCTGGACTAGAAAACTTACATTCTGCTGCTCCAGAGTGACTTTTAACAGACCTGGATGTACATGTCTCAGTAAGTCTCAGTCACTTTAGGACTGTTAGCACTGTGATTGCTCAAGAAGTTTTAGAACTTCTTTTATGATTCAGTTCAAAGCCACTTTATAAGTTATACATGGACCAAACAAGTTTTATTAGTATAATTAAACAAGTCCTTATGGAAGACTCTTGATGGGCCAAGTAGTGTTCCAGGTCTGGGGATCAAAAGAATAGTGCAGTGTGGTGTGTGCCTTCAGGGAGCCTGCAGTTGGCTGAGATCCACGTACACACGATGTCAGGACAAGGCAGGATGCTCTGGCCTGTCATGAGAGAGAGATAGACGCCAGAGGTACAGAGATGGGGTGATGACCTCTGTGGGCAAAGGGAGTGGGCGTGAGATGTGAAGGAGGAGTGGGAACCATGAGGATGTTATTGACATGGGAGCTGTGCCAGCAACAGCATTTTGACAATCTGGGGCTTGGGTGGGAAGTGCAGCCATTCCATCTCATTGACAGCGTGCATGGCGGTGGTGGAGTGGAGCCAAGCCCACCACAGACACTGGCCCTGTGGGCTCCTGCCAGCTGAGCCTGGAGGGGCTGTGTGGCTCAGCTGGGGTCTCCAGAAGAGCTTGAAGCAAACACAGTACAGAGACAGGGGCATATGGTAACCAAGCTGAGGACCCAGCATGGAATCTGTGGTGGGTCCAGGGGGCTGTCTGGAAGGCAGAGGTGGGAGCAGCATTGGAAATAGCCTGGGAAGCAGGAGTGTGGGGCAGGCAAGGGGGATTTGGCCTCTTGTTAAAGAACACACACTGAACCAAGTCGAGGGGAAGGCCACATGCTCGTTTAGAGTGTACAGACTGGCACTGGGGTAAGGTGGGTGTATCATAGAAGTCAGTCTGAAGGAGAGATGGGAATGGTGACTGGCAGGGTCAGAATGCTGACAGCCTTGGATACTGGCTAACTCTCGCCTGAATCTGAGAGGCCCTGGGGTGCCACTGGTTCTTCTAGAACAGAGAATGACATGGCTGCACCACACTGTCAAGAAGGTTGACCTATGAAGTGCTGGTGGGATGAGTTGGAGAGAGGGGCTGATGGCAAGGAGACCCTGGCACTCATAACCTGAAAAGCAAAGAACAGATACTTGAGCCAAGATGCTTCAGATGGGGAAAGGGGAGAGTTGGGTGTGGGAGACAGATGGGAAAGGATATAGGGGTGGCGTGGATGCCGGGGGAGCACAGGTCCTTGTGTGGCCCAGGATGCCTGGCTCAAGCCTGTCATCACCATGTAGGTGAATCTCCTGGGCTGCCTCTGTAGGACGTGTTGGTCAGATGTGGAGGTTTCATGTGGTTCAACCTAGGGTTAAAAATGCTTCCATTCACACTCAGGGAGGTGTCCCAGGCTTGGACAGAAAATGATTTGGTCCTCCTAGCTAGACGTGGGGGGACGAGGTAGGAGAGTTCTTTTCAAAGTTCTGAGCTTGGTGACTGGGTACCAGAAGGGAATTAAGGTTGGAGGTGGAGGATATTGATCTACATGCTCAACAAATCAGGGACTGACTCTCCACAGTTGACTTTCAAATGATTCCTTTCTCTCTTTAAAGGTGGAATGTTTTCACCTCTGAGGATATTTGACAGTAGGAAACCTCTGAAGGTGGCACACATGGGAGTGCTTGAAAGATGGCTTTCAGCAGAGTGACTGGGGTGGGAGTCTGAGTTCTGGGGGTGGGTGTGTTTCACACACAAGGCCTCCTGCACGTGGACACTTTTCATACAAGTGGTTGGAATAGGTGGCTCGTCACCCTAAGGCACGTGGGTGTCATTTATCTTGACTATGTCCATTAGTAATTATGGACTCTTTCCTAAAGACAGCCAGTCTCTTGTGCTTATCATCCTAACAGGGGCTCAGCTTGGGTATGTCTGTGGCTCAGTACAGACCACCCCCACCCACCCCCACCGATGTGTACGTCCCACTTGTTTGGCAAAACCACCTTGGCTTTGGACCCCAGCACATGTAACTGTTTCATTATTTAAGCAAGTACCAGGTGTCTAGTGGCAAAGCAGAAATCTCACTGTGAGGAAGCTGTTCTTAGATCTTTTACACAAAAGATCTTGCCTTTAGCCTTTTGATTTTACAAGTTAACTGCAGGCTTTGGTGTACAGAGGAGAGAAATGCAGGAAATTACTGCCACTTCTATTTCACGGATATAATTCCTGGCCATGCTAAGGCATCCTTCTCAAAGGATAAGTGGCTTTGTCAGGCCAACTATGACAGTAGAAAATATTTTAATGGAAGGATGTTTTTCTGAAATGGGTGAACTGAAGGAGGGCCCACTGTGGGAAGTTTTAAAGTACAGGTTTCTACTGGGCAGGTCCACAGGTGATAGGTCCTAGCTTCAGTTGTGAGTGGCCTGATAATAACAGAGTCAGGATCACATGGAGATGTTTATAGCCAGTCACCTCTAAGAGTATTAGACCACCCTGGTCTGTTGTCATTAATAAAAGGTAACGTTGATGTCGTGTAGGCTTTTTCTTAGTGTTCTCATGGGATAGCAGTGTAACGCAAGGGTCACTTCCGCAGGTCTCTCTTTGATGGCTTTTTCCTTTCCTTCAGAATGAACTGTTGTTTCATTATGAAATCTTGAGTTTTTGTAGGCAGAATTTTAAAAGAACTCATGAGTATTTTAGAAAACTGAAGAGGCAACAAAGTATTATCCATAGTCTTACCAATTTTTTTTTTGTTGTTGCAGTTTTTGGTTGGGGCAGAGTTTGAACCCGCCACCTCCAGTATATGGGGCTGGCACCCTACTCCTTTGAGCCACAGGCTCTGCTCCACCAATATTTTTCTTTTTCCTCCCTTCCTCTAAGCCAGCGGTTCTCAACCTGTGGGTCATGAGAAGGAACTGGAACTGTATTAAAGGGCCACAGCATTAGCAAGATTGAGAACCACTGCTCTAAGCCCACCTGCTCAGCAATACTTTTCTAAATTTTGGTGTGGACCTTCCTAATTCAGCCCTTTACTTACGCAAACAATATCCATAAAATGCAGTTAAATAAGTATCATGCTATATGAAACATTTTGTAACTTGCTTTCAGTTACTATACCCTGATTATCTTTCTAAATCAATACATATCATTCTACTATATTTTAGTAACACAGATTCCTAGGGATGGCTATGATTTTTTTCCATCCCACTGCTGATGGACATTTAGGCCAGTTCTCAATTTTTGGATTTACAAACCACACTACACTTAGGATTCATGCTGATTTACTCCTTCATCCTTAAGCTGGTGCTTTTGTAGGAGAGGCTCCTGGGCGTGGTGAAATGAAATCACATTGCTCTCCAGGTTTTATACATTTTGCAGTTCTGTCAACAGCATGAGAGTGCCCAGTTCCTATGTCTCGGTATTACAGTTTTTGTGTGTGTGAAGCTTGTGGATTAATAGTGTATATCATTTGGCTACATGTGGTGGCTCATATCTATAATCTTAGCACTCAGGGAGTTGCAGGCAGGTGGATTGCCTGAGCTCAGGAGTTGGAGACCAGCCCAAGCAAGAAGGAGACCCTGTTTCTACTAAAAAAATAAAATAAAAACAATTTGGGAGGCTGAGGTGAGAAGATTGCTCAAGCCCAAGACTTTGAGGTTGCTGTGAGCTATGATGCCACGGCACTCTACCCAGGGTGACAAAGTGAAACTCTGTCTCAACAACAACAAAAGTATGTCAATTTAATGGTCACTTCTTGAATGATGAGTGAGGTAGGGTATCTTTTTATGTTTATTGGCTCTATATTATTTTTTGACTTGCCTGTTTGTGAGTTGTTCATATTTTCATGTTGATTTATAGTAGTTTTGGCCATAATAAATCTTTCTGTGTTTGAATGTCTCTTCTTATCTTCTGCCATTTGTTAAAATTTGTAGAGTCTTTTAATAGTAAATGAATGCTGTCAGATCTGTCAGTCTTTTTTCCTTAATGGATTCTAATTTTTTTGTAGGATTTCAGATTCTTGAAAATATGTATTTTTGGAGCTCAACACTCTTGACAGTTACTCAACGATTCAGTAGGTCAACTAGCATTAAGGTGTCTACTTAATGTACTCTGTTCCCACTTAGTACTGTAACATTTCCCCTTTCCTGTTAATTCCTTAGAGCTCCAGTATGTCACTGGCATGCATTCATGATTACAGCCTTTTAGGAAATTGAATATCCCCCTGCTGGAAAGGCTGAAAGTTATGGTCCAGCCAAGCAGCTGATCAGACTCTTCCTGGAACCCCCATGGTTTCTATGCCACCTGCATAACCCTTTCATAGTTCTTCGGGCAGACTGGATATTCTTTTGTTAGAAACCAATTCTCAACCAAAGTCAAGTGCTTCAGACACATCCTGCTTTAGTGAGGTATCGTAGGAAGAACCCAGAAGCAGGATCTCTGTCCTCTAATCTCCCTCCTGTTAGGCTTTGTGACCTTGGCTTGTGCCTTAACCTTTTTCTGCTCACTTTTCAAATGCAAGAGCCACTCATCCCTTTTAATTCCTTGCCCATCTGTTTCTTGCTCTTCTGAATTTCAGCTTAGGGCTGTGTCTGCTACTGTAGTGTTTGATTTTTTTTTTTCTTTTCCCCTCATCATTTTTCTATTCTAATCTTATCTTCCCATCTTTGAGCCTCTTATTTGAAATCCCTTCAAGGCAGGCAGTTATTCATTTGGATTTTTCTTTGCTTCTTCAGGCCCTTAGATGTGTCTGCCTCATTTCCTGGACTCTGTCTTTGCAGCTGAAATTAGAAACTCTTCAGAAGCATAGCAGATGCTAGAATCTCATGAAGTAACAGCCCCGAAATAGCCCAAGTCCATTGGCAGAGGGTTTGGCCATAATTCCAGTGGTGGCACTTGATGGGGCTGCCCTGACTAGGTAATCACATATGGTCCCTATTTTTCATGAATTTTAGAGATGGTCTCTGTACATTGTCACCTCCTTGGCCAAACCCTCGTCTTTTCTAGTTCTGTTTTCTTTTGTTTTTTCCTTTTAGTGTGTTTGTATTAAAAGCTTTGGGAAATTTTTAGTGCAAGCCTATATGCAGGTAGTTTAAATCCACAGAAGCTATTGCAAGCAGACATGGAAGAGAAGCCAGAGGTGCTGAGATGCACATTTAACAAGGAGTGTGGTGCTGTCTGGTGGCTCTGGGTCACATAGCTCAGTTGGTAAATGGCTGCCAGATTATCCTGAAAACTTCCTGTGTGATGGCAGAATCAGCTTTCCTGGTGGAGGGAAGGCACAATAGTTGCCAGATTTTGTCTGAAGTGTTAGAGTTACCAGTTATTTTTGTTTTAAGTATGACCCTTAACTTGTGAGTATGCCTACCCCATGGGATAGCTGTGAGGGCTAAGGGATAAGATTTGTGTATGTTTACTACCGTGAAGTCCCATCTGTAAATGGTACTAGCATTGATACCAATGATAGTGATTGAATTGCCGGGAATGCAAGGATGAGTATGCCAAAAAGCTGAATCTGAGTAATATTTATCTGAGAAGTCTCTTGAGACATTTACAAAGTGCTAAAGAAACTTGAGAAAAATTCTAGCAATTTGGATGATGGCAGGAATATAGTCATTTATGTTAGTAAATACTCTGGGATCAATCAAAGCTATTAAGAAATGGGCATCTGGATATTTAACATTCCCTTTAGAACACTTCAGTGCATTTGAACGATCATGGAGGACTTTGTTCCAGTTACCTTTCACCTGGTGGCAATGGCTGCCAGGTGTCCATATGCACAGGTGGGGCGGGCTACTGCCCTTCCCTGCGTTTAGGTGGGACCTACACTAACGGGAATTCCCTTGTGCTGGTGGCCCATGGATACCCAGACACACACTGCTGAAAAGTGACTTCGATTCATTGTAGTTTAGATATGTAGGTTGTATCAGCCATCCTGGGAACCTAGCACTGCTAGGATTGTTTCTATGGAGAAAGCGAATTCTGAGTTCCAGACTTAGAACTTGGAACACAGCTTGTTTGAGTATAGATAAAGGAAGCCCCCACTTAATGCCACAGGAGGATGCGGGGTCCTGCTCTAGGGAAAGTGGCAATACAATGAAGTTCTTTGTGGATGGATCCAAGAGGTAGCGGCTCTTCCGTGCTGCATTGTAATGCATGGCAGGTCAGTTGCAGGATAGAGCTTGGTACATAAAACGATGTTCAAAATTGTTTTTTTAAAACCTTAGTTTAGGAAGAGTCAAAAGATTAAAAAAAGGTAGAAATAGCAGCTTAGAAGCAGAAAACTCAGTGTGGTTTGACTTTGGTTTCCTGGTTGAGTATCAGTGCTGACTGCAGGACATGTGAATGTTGTTGAAACCCAGATGGACGTGGATACAGTTCCTATACCAGTAAATATCCTGTAGCTGTCATTTGCTGGACGACCCTGTCAGTGAGCAATGGTTGCATTCTCACCCAAAGTGTGTCTACATGGAAATTCTTGGACGTTAGTTTCCCTCAGAGGGGGAACTTTGGTTTGCTTTTCATTTCTCTCTCTCACTCTTGCAGAAAGGTTACCACATCTTGAGCTTGAGATAAACTTTTAAAAGACGATACTTAAAAAGGAAACTGACTTGCTTTCTAGAAAGTCGTTTTTGCCAGGTGACTGACCAGGAGAAAAATTGGCATTTTAGGGAAATTTTTCACCCTAAGTAATATTACCAAGGCTGGGAACAATAGAAATCAATTTTAAAAGGATCTGTCAGGCACTGGCAATGTGGTTTCTGTTGGGCCGAGTATTTTGGAAGAACCAAAGATGTGTAATAGGCAAGCCTTCCTTCTTCAAGTGGTTTACAATACAGATGGGTAGATAAAACAGACATGCAAAACAGTGACTGGAAAAGACAGTATGAAATGAATTGCTGCGCTATAAATCACTTTTGGAAGATGGAGGACATAAATTATACATGTGGGAATGCATGCATTTCAGATGGCAGCATGCTCAAATGCATAATCTAGACAATTAGTGAATGTCGGCCGTTTCTGAGAGTACAGGCTTGAGCTGGTTTTTGAAGGAGGGTAAGACTGTGGGTTGTGCAAGAGAATGCGTCAACATGTAGATTTTTAAAAGATTTCGTTGATCTATCAGTTTGATTTCTAATGAGCTTACCTGGAGTTAAACAGAGAGGAATACAATTCTCATGGTAAAGATTTTAAAGTCACCTAAAAACCCTTGACCTTGGTGGTTTTACCAGTGCTGCTCCTTGTATGCAAGCTACATCCGGGGGTGGTGGGAAAGGGATGTCGCTTATTTTTGTGATGTGTATGGAAGGTGTCCCCCAAGTATCTGCTGTGTGAGGGAAACAGGCTCAGTTCCCATCACACCTTAGTCTGGTTCAATAACATTCAGTAGTCTCTGACAGTGATGTCCCCTCTCCCAGCAGGGTCTTTGGCGTCCTCCACGGTCTGCCTGTAATCCCGACTTCCCAGCTTAGTTCTGCTGCTGCACACCACCTGTGTGGTCAGCTAAAGCCGGTCCCTTCACACCAGCTGCTGCTCTGTGGCACAGCTGCTGCCGCCTCGTCTACCCTTTCTGCATTTTCAAATCTTGCCTGTCCTTCAAAGCAGTGCTCAAATGTTACATGCTTCCAGCTGAAAGAATCTCTGCCGTCTGAGTCTCAGTGGCACCCAACCCCTGCTGTTCTTGTGGCCCTTGCATTGTTGGTTTCTGTGCAAGTTTTTCTCACCCCTGGTGTGTGATGAGAAGAGTGTCTTTGGCTCTTCTCATCTTTTCCCATATCCAGCATCACTTGTGCTTTACACACAGCCTCATGCATCAGAACTGGCAGCCTCCAGTAAGTACCCTGGGCTTCATGGCTTGGTCTTCCAGCCCTGCTTGGTAAACACCTGGCCATCTTGTTGCTACTTTGGCATGTTCGTTTGCAAGTTTTCATTGCTGTCTGCATAGATGACACATGCAGGTAAGCATAGCATGATTCCTTTAACATTCAGGTTTATAACATTCTCCAAGATATTTCTTATCCAATGGTAAAGTTTCTAGAACAGGTAGGGGAGTAAACAGGAAATCTTTAAAAGGCATTTTGCAAACATCAAAATCCTGCCTGGCTCTAGCTAAAGGAGGCTTTTGCAGAATGCCAGAAGAAAGCAGAACTAGAACATGGCCATGGCTGCATGATGTCATGGCATTGAGTGATGTTGGTGCATGGTGGTTATGTGGTTCACAGCTGTGAGGCTGATTAGACATTCCAGGTATTCTATTACTGAGTCTTGTTCTTAATTTGCTGTAGAGGGCTACTATTTTTGGTCAGTGTGATTTAGGGATATTGGTAGAGCAACCACCTTCTTCGTCATCTGTTGCTGCATACGCACTATCCCAGTGTGTAGGGGTGGAAAGAACAACTTTTGTCTCATGTTTGACTTGCCTTCCTACAGCCAGATCATCTGCTTTTACAGCTTTAGTCTCCACCTGTAAGCATGAGACCTCTAGACTGACTGACTAAGCCTTTACTCCCTTCCCGAGGTCTAGACATAAAGACTCAACTAACTACTGACAGAGCCAGTGAGATTTCCTCAGCCTTGGCATTTCCACAAAGGAACTCTTTATCTTTGACCTTGAATGGAAGGAATGTATAATCTCTCAGTGTCTCTAGTGCCTGTAAAGTGTGTGGCACACATAGTAGAATCTGAGTGGTATTCAATGAATCAGTAAATGAACAGACACTTGTCAAGGCCCACCCATAGTGGGATAAATTTTGATATACAGTAGACTACTGAAAGGCGTGAACCAGATCTACACATATCCATAAGGAAAAATAATGGTGAGTGAGGGGGGAAAAAAACTAGAATATCTACTGTGCTACCATTTAAAGTGTACCACCAAATTTTATGTAGTATGGATATATACTTATGTAGTTATGGCACGTTGACATGGATGTGAGGGAACAGCTCCACTGTCAAGGTCATGGCAGTATTTTGGGGTAGAGAGAGGGCAATGGAAAGAACTCTCATCAGTGATTTTAGTTTTAAAAATCTAAAGTAGGAGTTAGTCACAAGTGCATTATAATAGGTGTTAAGGATATAGATGTCTGCTCTCTTTTGCATTTTAAATCTGCAATGTCTTATTAATTTTTTTTTTTTTTAAAGACAGGGATCAGCAGAAGTAAGTGTGCTTCATGAGACGTTAAATAGGAGCTTGGTGAGAGTCATGCTTCTGTGACAGATTAGGACCCAGGTCACACCTATCAGCCCCCCACCTTCCCAGTCCCCCATGTCATCCCATTGTACTCAGACCTAGAACACTTTGTAAAATTATAATTTTCCAGCCATGCTGGGGTCTATCTGTTGTGTGTGTCTGTCAAGCCCTATCCTGGGCATAGGATGGTTAGCTATTATTTAAGTCCCAGCTTTTTACACCAGAGTTTTGACATCTTAAGAGTCTGTTACCTTCCACTGAAAGGGGGCAGGGGGCCACAGGAGAGGTGCCTCTCCAGCCCCAGCCACATTGGCCCCCAGGATGGGCGTTGTGGACACAGCACAGGAGCTGTGATGTCTCTGAAGGCCACCCATGGGTACTGAATTGCTGGTCTTGTCCCACTAGAGCCAAGCCTTGAAGTTTTGCTGGGAAATCTACCACATTCAGTCCAAGGAATGTGCAGGAAGAGCAGCCTGTTTTTTAAAAAAAAAAAGTCTCTGTTGACATCCCTATAACTCCACTGGGCTTCTCACAAAGCTGTTCAGTAGATAATCCATAGTATGGCCATGTATGATCTCAGGAGTGAGGAGAGAGGCCAAACCTTGGAAAGAATTAAGACCAGGAACTGTGTCTTAAACATCGGTGTTTAAATGTTTATTTGAATGAACGGATCCACAAATGTTCTATTAAAGTGGCGTTGTTAATCAGGGAGGAAATGAGACCTTCTCCCTGTATGCTCAGAGCAAGCTACGATGTATCAGGTTTAACAAGGTAAAACAAAGAACCTGGAAAGAGCCCTGTCTGCCTGTGATGTCTTTCCTGGGTGAAAACCATTCCTCTAGAGGAGATACTGAAGTTCTGATTTGAGACCCCTGTACTTCTGGGCAATCACCTGGCAGCTTTCCTCAGCTTACCAGGTTACTTACCTCACAGAACTCTGTCCTCTTCCCTACCCCTACCGTGTGATGGTATTTTGTTGCCAGCCCAAGAGCTACTGAATCCAAAAGGCTTCTGTCTAGTTAAAAAGGGGCACATCCCCACGGAATGTCAGCCGAAGGTTCCGTGGAGACATGTGGCTTGTAGGGTGAGGGTGTGGATAGGCGAGATAATGAGGTCCCCCCCCCCTTCCTATGTCTGCTGTGTTAACTGGTACAGTGGTCATAGGGACAACTGCTAAAACAGGGGACCAGCTTCTCAGGCAGAATGCAAACTTTCCTCCCTGTTGTGAGGTGTGTGGTGTCCCTTCCTGTGGGCGGTAGGGCGGCAGCTCTGTCCTAAACGGCATTTGCTTGTTAAATGATCTTTGCACACTTTTATGGCTGTTCACCATGTAACTTAGTTTCAGCTGGTTTAATAATCCCAATTTTATTTTATGTGCAATCTCAAAGGGTGGATGGCTAGTATCCTTGGGAAAAGTAACTGCATAGAATATTCCTTGTTCAGCCCGGGAGTGGGGTGGGGTGAAGTAGGGCGGAGTGGGGTGGGGAATAGTACTGAGCTAGTCATTACTGCAGGTGTTACAGGTTTAGGTTTTCATAAAGTTCTAAAGAGTATAAGGAGTATAAGCTGTGTCAGTGCTTTTCTAGGTATGCCCATGGTTTCCTAATTAACATTCTAAGCTCTTAGTGTGTTAGGAAAAATTACCTTTGATAACTCACGATGGATTATCTAGACAGAATCAGCAGGAAAGACCAGGAGAACTGTTGATACAAATAACTACATGTGAGTGGGGACTTGGGTTACCTCATTGTTCTGATGGGTGAGTGAAAATGCACTGAAATACCCGACTTGGGCTGGCAAACCCCAGCTTCCAGATTCTACAGTTTCAAAGGAAAGGTGGGCAGAGGCATTTAAACTTGCATAGTACCCCCCCTTCTCTTTATTTTTCTGGAGATGGAATATGCCTACCTACTTCTTAGGAATTGTGAGATTCAAACTTAAGTAATGTTTTAAAGTCCTCCAAACTATAAACAAATTATGTTATTACCATCAGAGCAAGCATGGAGATTCTGCATAGATTTGGTCTGCAAGTTCCCAGAAAGTAAGGACATAAAAAACTTTGAAAGCCTCCAACAAGGGAAATAATCCTGATTTGAGTGGTGAGTTCCCTGGCAGTGGGAGTATTTAAGCCCAAACTGGATAACTGTGTTCCTGTGGGAGACTCAGAAGAAGGGCTTTGAGAACTGAGCAGGGCGTGCCTTCTTAAGTTCCCTTGCCGGTCTTAGGAAATGTGTTCGTGGGGAACCCAAAGCACACAGCCTATTAATACACTGCCTGGGAGAGGAGGAAGTACAGCAATGATTGGTTAAAGCAGGTGTTTAAAAACACAGCACGCGTGTACACGTGCGTGCACACACACTCCCAGTAGTATAACCCGGAAAGAGAAAGCTGACAGGACAAATGAATTCCGTCAGAACTGACTCTTGCTTCCTCCTGGATAAAGGGCTAAAAGGAACACAGGTCTCTTTTCTTATTTGTACAGATGGAAAACTGAGCCTCAGATTGATGGCATATGCTACCAAGTGTCAGCTAACAACTGCCAGGTGTTATTCTAACCTATGGAGAACATTATGGCATGGAATTCTCCCATGTACCTTTCAGAGGAGACGCGGGGTAAACTGAGGCGTAGGGAGCCTGTGTAACTTGCCCAAAACTTGCTCTCGAATCTGGCGTTGCCCTGAACAGCTGCCACTGAAGTTTCTCAGTAAAACAGTCGTATTCTGTAATTTGCTCTTAACTGTAAATCTAGTAGGCTGTGGTGGTGTGCCTGAGGATGAGTGAGCATGGGACCCTGATGATGCTCGCGTACATGGCTATATGTTCTTGTACGCCCTCACACCTCACATGCTCGTGCACGCTCGTGTACACTCTTACACAGTCTTATATGATCCCCTATGTGGTGTACTTACCCCCAGCTGTGTGTGGCCCTGGGGACCAATCTCAGAACTGAGCTCATGTATTTGTAGAATGGTTGACTAGAGTACAGAGAAAACCTTTGAGGCTCTGGGTTAAAGTTAACTATCCCTGAACAAAGACTGAATTCTGTCTTGCCTTTGTGTGTCCACATGTAGCATGCATGGCGGGGATAAGTATATATTTGAATCTTTGTTCCCAGTTCCTGTACACAGCTCTTAACACCTTGGGAATCTTTGGAGTGATAAGTCTTTTGGAGTGATAAATCTTTTGTATGCTGCTGAGATGGCTGGTGGCCCCCAGATAGTTTCAGGGTAAGGGACAGTTGCCAGGAAGACTAATGTGATTAGAGGGTTGGAACTATCAGTTCATCCCTTGACCTCTGGGTAGCAGAGAGGGGCTGGAGATTGAGTCAGTCAGCAATAACCACCAGTCATGCCTATGCCATGAAACTTCCAGAAATCCCTAAATTCTGGGGTTTGGAGGGCTGCTGGGGTGAGGACATCGAGGTGCTGGGAAGGTGGTGTGCCAAGAGGAAGCCTGGCGGCTCTGCACGCCTCCCGCATATACCTCCCGCATGCCTCCTGCACGCCTAACCTTGTACACTGCTTCTATCGAGCTGTTTGAGTTGGGCCCTTTCTGATGAAGTAGTATTAGCAAGGTTAAGTGCTTTCCTGAGTTCTATAAGCCATTTTACCCAAGGATTGTGGGAACCCTGATTTCTAGCTGGTTGCTCAGAAGTACAGGTGGAAACTGGAACTTGCAACTTGCTTCTCAAGTGGGGACTGAGACCTTGTGTGAGGTGCGTGCCAATGCCAGGTAGTGTCAGAATTATAGGACTTAAAAACTCCCATACGTTTGATGTCAGAAGTGTGAGGGAAAAACAGTTCATTATCTAACCTGGCTTCTTTCTTCCTCAAGTTGGTAAGCCTTTCAGTTGTTATCAAGGTGATAGCTTTGCATTTTTAGCCAAAATAAAATGAGCCTTTGTCGCTCATGGTCTCAGCTCTTAGGAAGGACAGAAGCTGGGAAAGGGTATCCATGACTGGAATTTAGGTCCTGTTACTACAGTTAGTATTAGGTCAAACATCCACAGTATGTTCTGTGTGATACTGATATATTTTACCCATCTGTGTGGTTAGCCCTTTAAGCAGAGGAAATGGTAATATTCTTGATCTGAATTAGAGTCACAATGAAATTTACATGTAAATAGCTCCTAATATATGGACAGTGTTATAAAATTTTCTCTGATCATGTCTTTGAAGTTTTAAGATGCATTTTCTTATTAGAAACAATCTTTTTGCAGGTGGCTATGTTTCCAGGTCAACCTATTGGTTCTATAACACACTTGAGCTTACGATATTCACAGTGTAAAGCTGAGGACTGAGTTCTGGAATCTGTTAATCACAGGAAATAGGGTATGGCCCATGGTTTGGGCCTCTATGATGCCACCTGTTAGACTAGACCCTCTTGTCAATCCTCCTGCAGCCGTGCTGCCCTGAGCCCTATCACATTTGGGGTTGCCTTCACCTGTGATAAAGACACCTCCTCTGAGCTGCCAGTTTCAACTGTTTTCCTGCCAATGCCACCGAGTCGACTTGTCAGATGGTGTCCATCACTGATACACCATAGTCCCCTTAGAGGTGTATTTGCATCTTAAGATATATTATTAAACCAAATGAATCCACTTTGGGGTAAAACTTCAAGTTCTAAAACCAAGAATTTGGGAAATGTGAAATAATTGAGGTTAAGAAGGGCCATTAGGCTGGCTGTGAACCCTCCTCCTGTCTACTGTCAGCAACTGCCTTTTTGTATACAATTATGCGTTTGAGTTTTTCTAACAAAGCTTACGGAAGACGGGGAGCAGGATAGAGAAAGTGTGTGTGAGTCAAGATGTTAATCAGGCGTCCTCAAACTATGTGGCCCACGGGCCACATGCAGCCTGCCAAGGACATTTATCTGGCCCGCCAGGTGTTTTTGCCGCTGCTGCTTGGCCTGCTTAGCAGCCGACTCGTCCCAGGGCCCGCAGTCTGGCCCTTCAACGGTCTGAGGGACAGTGAACTGTCCCCTGTTTAAAAAGTTTGAAGACCCCTGTGTTAAATGTTACTTGCATTGAAAATTTACTCAGAAGGCCGGGCGCAGTGCCTCACACCTGTTATCCCTGCACTTGGGAGGCTGAGGTGAGTAGATTGCCTGAGCTCACAGGTTTGAGACCAGCCTGTGCCACAGGGAGACCGCGTCTCTAAAAATAGGTGTTGTGGTGGGCGCCTGTAGTCCCAGCCACTTCGGAGGCTGAGGCAAAAGAATCGCTTAAGCCCAAGAGTTTAAGGTTGCTGTGAGCTGTGTCACCACGCTACTGAGGGTGACCAAGTGAGACTCTGTCTCAAAAAAAAAAAAAAAAATTTACCCAGAAATAAGAATTTTGTCCCCATCCTAATTTTTATACTAGGATACCTGATGTGTTTGATCAAACACAAAGCCCCTAAATCAGCTCCAGAGGTATGGTAACTATTTGGGAGAAAAGTTTTATGTTTGCCTACAGTGCAGGGATTGTACACGGTCACAATGAGGATGTTCTTCTCTCATGGTTTACTTTCCCCTTTCCCACCACCTTTACAGTAGCAGGTGGATGAATCTCTTGTGTGTGGAGTGTGTGAATCAGCTGGAAGTCTGAGCCATCAGTTCGCTTTTGTTGGCTGTTAGCTGGTTATTTAAAAATAGCAGGTCTTTTGTTTTCATAAGGCTTGCAGATCCTCCCATTGGGAAGAATGGGCTGGGCTGGAGGGTGTCTTATGCTCTGGGAATACGCCATCTTCTGTCAGCCAATCCCCCGGTAACCTTAGGAGATAATTCATCCTGAGGACTGCTGGCCCCAACAAGAGGGAACTACTGGAAAGGCTGGTCTAAATCCAGGCTTTGTCAGCCTGTTGAAATGTGGAGGAGGAAGAAGGGAGTGCTGGTAGACTCACCTAAGAAAGTAGAGCAGATGCTTTCTCAGAAAGCCCTTTGAGTCTCAGATGACTCATAACTTTCTTCCAAGTTTAACTTACTACTGGTTGCATAAAACTATTTTTCTTAGCTTCTGCTTCCTGGTCAATTTTTGGTTTAATGATCACATTTGGTATTCTAAAGAATAGACTCCACATGTAGTGTGGACCTCTGGGCAGAGTGGAACGGGCAGGGAAGTGACTCAGGTGATCTAAGCCCCTTCATGTACTTTCTCCCTTGCTTACTTTGAGGTTCTCTTAGCACCAGAACTTGGTTCATCCTGCTTTCTTGCACAGAGCTTTGTATATAAGACATTCTGTGAGTTTTGATTGTTTAGTACAGCTCCATTGGGGACTTTGATTCAGTGGTGTTTTCAGTTTACCCCCCTCCCAGTTGTCATTTCTAACAAATACATGGAGAGATGTCTGTTGACTACAGATGGCCTAGAAGTGGCACATGAAAATACTCTGGCCTCCTGTTAAACTGTGGTGCTTAGGGGCAGCTGTTGGCTCCCCTGCCTGCTTTATGTAATAAAAATATGTACTTTTGGAATAACACATGTCAGGTACATTGAAAGAATAGGTAGAGAGAAGTTGGTGTAGCATGAGAGCCCTCCTGGAAGTATACTCTCAGGAAGGCGGGTGCTTGGATTGGCTGCCCTGAAAGTGAGGGCATTACCTTCCACCCCATCCATTGATGTCCTCCTGGAGCCCAGATGCAGAGCCTTTAAGAAAGGTGGTTAACTATGGGTAGTCAGCTTGCGTGAACAAACAACTGTAGTGCCAGGCTGCTCCCAGGAACTTGCTGAGATGTACTTAACTCTGCAGTCCCTTTTATCTTGAGCCTTTTAAAAATGTTACTAATTGGTAGCTTATTGTTTCATGAGCAAAGAGTTTATTTGGAATGATGAGAATTCTGGAGATGGATGGTATTGATTATTGCTCAGTGATATAAATATACTTAATGCCACTGAATTGCATACTTGAAATTGTTAAAATGATAAATTTTATGTATATCATATAGCAAACTAAACATTTTAAGAAAATGGTGCTGGTAACAGGAGCAGCCCCCTCCCCACACTCATCATACCAGAGGTGTTGAGATGTCTGCGCTACTGTGCTCTTACGGTGACAAGACCCATCCACCCTAGGGTAGACGTGCTCTGGCAGAACAGAGGGCAGGCATTCCACTGGAGGCTCCCCAGCTGGGCCATTGCCCAGGGGTGAAACAGTAGATGCTTTGTCTGAACTTGGACAATCTGATTCCACTCGTATGGAGGCTCACATCCATCCCACGCCTCCTCTTGCTGCCAGCTCCCTTGAGATCTGGCTTCTCTAGGGAGGCAAGTGTCTGTATAGAAGAGGTGTCAGCCAGTCATGGTCTCCAGTGGCAATGACACCAGAGGGTATTTGCAATTGTACCATATTTCTCTTAGGGCTCAAGAGGGAGGTTCTGCTGTGAGGGAAATAATTTTTGAGGGGTTGGAGGGAGGTTGGTGATGGAATTTACCCGAGGGTCCCTGGACCAGTTACGCCACCTTCTCATGGGGGGAGGGGTAGAGTGGTGGTGCTCTCTGGAAGAAGAGAAGGCACAGGTCAAGTGCTGGCACATTTTTCTAGAATGTAAATCTTACGGAAGATTTGGGGGAAATAATACAGAGTGAGACTATAAAGCAGAATGTGAATTCTCTTTCTGGTAAGCTTTTTATTGACATAAAACACATATCCAGAAAAATACATAAATCATTAGTGTACAGCTTAATGTATTTGTCACAAGCCACCCGTGTAACCAGCACCTGTTACACCTGGCTGTTCACAAGACAGAACAGCACCCTGGGAGTTTCCTTTGTGTGCTTTTGCAGTTCCTATACCCTTATGAGCTGACTTAAATGCCATTGTTTACCTTTGCCTGTCTTTTAAGTTTATACAAATGGAGTAATTTAATGTATGTTATGTCCGATTACAGTGGAGATTTACCTTGTGGCTGTGTGTAGTGACAGTTTCTGCGTTCCCAGTGCTGTATAGCATACTACATTGTGAATATGCTGGGATTTATTTGCCCATTCTACTGTTAATGGGCATTGGGTCATTTCTAGTTCTTGACAGTTATACCCAGAACTGCTGAGAGTAGTTTTGTGCCTGTCTTTTGGTAAACACACATATACATCTCTTTTGGGTACAGATCTGGGAGTAGAATTGCGCCACAGGGGATGGTGTGCTCAGCTTTGGTAATACTGCAAAACAGTTTTCCAGAATGCTTTTAGCTCTTCATATGTTCATAAAATTCACATTGTTCCGTATCTTTGACAATATTTATAGTTTTTTTCCTTTTTGTTTTAGCTATTATGGTGTGTATGTAGCTGTGGTGTGTAATGGTATCTTATTGTTAAAATAATTTGCATTTTCCTGAGGACTAAAGTTGAGTACTTCTTGAAATTCACACTCCCTATAATGGTGAACTCTGTCAGTTCAAATTCTGGTGGGTGAACAGTATGCATCTACCCTCTCCTGCTGTTAGAGGACTTAGGTAGAAATATTTGCCTTACAGTCCACCAAAATATGCCTTTTCACCTTTGTCATTACTGCATCATGCAACTCAGTGGCATGTGATGTCAGCCCACCATGGAGGGAGGGGGCCTAGAGGAGGATGTCTACTGCCACGGTGCTTGGGGTCCAACCCCAGAAGGTACCAAGTGCTGACCCGTTCCTTTCACCTGTAGGACCTCCTCTGGCAGGATTTAGTTCAACAGAAACCAGATTACTGAGTTTGGGAAGTCTGGCATAGGCTTTATTTGACCTTGATCCAGGTGGGTTGACTTAGCAGGTATTGCCATTTTCTCTAGAATTCCATTATTGGCCCAACTGTCCTGTATTGTAATCTTGATTCCTTGATACTTCCACCTCCAGAGAAAGATTAGTCCACATGGTGATGCCTCATGTGCTAACCACATCTTTCCTCCAGTTCAGGGTATATGGCGTTCATGGAGATTTCTGGTTTATGGCATTGTGACATGGAGAGACTAGCATGGTAGCTGTGAGAAAACATGGTTAGGCCCTAGGGAGTTGAAGAGGCTTTGAGAAGCAGAGAGGGTTCCTGACTGCTTAGCTGCTCTTCCCTTTGGGGTTTTTTTTTTCCTATGCAGTTTTTTGGCCAGGCCGGGTTTGAACCCACCACCTCCAGTATATAGGGTCGGTGCCCTATGCTCTTCCCTTTGTTTCCCAAAGTGCCTTACATGGAGCACAAATGTCTCCCTAGAAATTGCACTGTTTAAAAGAAAAAAGCCTTCTAGTCAGATGTGATTAAGACATTCTGATTAAATGGGTTATTTAAGCTGTGCAGTTTGGCATTATTAGTCTATAGGCGATGACTAAGGCATGGAACATCCCTTCAATGAGTCTTCTCATCGGACCTCTTTGTATAACTTCTTTGCCTGGATCACTTGGTAGCACCTCATGGTAGGCATGAGGTGAGTGGCTGGATCCAGGACCACTTTGAGTTTAAAGCCATCATTCTCAACCTGTGGGTCATGGTCCCTTTGGGGGTCAAATGACTCTTTCACAGGAGTCGCCTAAATATATTCTGCATAGCAGATATTTACATTACGATTCCTAACAGTAGGATTACAGTTATGAAGTAGCAATGAAAATAATTTTATGGTTGGGGGGTCACCACGACATGCGGAACTGTATTAAAGGGTCACAGCATTAGGAAGGTTGAGAACCACTGGTTTACAGGCTCATGTCTCTTAGGAAAGAATTTCTTAGAGTGCGACATACCACAAAGCAGCAAGAATCTCCTGTTTCTGTGGCCCTGTTGTGTGCAGATCTGTGGTGTGTGCTACAAACCTGAACACGTGAGACCCACTTTGGATTTCATGATTTTTTAAAAATATAAGTTTATTAGTATGGGCCTCTTTATTTTGTCGTGTAATACAGAGTGATGTGTGAAATGTTCTGACTGGTTTTATCGTAGTCATTGTTAAGACGCTCACTGTTCAACAATTGTGAATATTATGAAAGATTGAGAGAGAAGCAAAAGTGAGCAGCTTCTGCTTCCCTGAAATGCAACAGGTCAGTGGGTCAGGTGTCTGCTGTCCAGTTCAGCAGGTAGGGCTGGAGAGTCACACCTGCTGGGGCAAGTTGATGTGAGCAGGGTGCTGTAGTCAGCTTCTAGAATTGTCCTATCTGGGCCAACTGCTGGATCCCCCTGCTGAATTCTAGGAACATGACAAGTCCATAGCTATGTTGTGACAGGAAGGGCAGATGGATGCCTGGTGTGCCCTGATGAGTTCTGAGTTCTGAAAAGCTTGGGAGTGCTACTAACTAGGTGGTGAGGGTAGATGTGTGTCTCCCTCCTTCCCCTCCTTCGTTCTTTCCTGTTTTTAACCTTCATGCCACTGAGGCACTTTGTACCTCTGCAAAGCCTGGTGCCCCTTATTTTAGGGTGTTTGGAGGGAACCTAGCCTGCCCACAGGTGTAAAGATTTTGACTGCCTCCTAAACGTTTTTTTTTTTTTTTTTTTTCTCTTGACGGTGAGCTAGCTCTGCCTCTGGCTAAAGATCACCTTGCAATTAAAAAGGAAACGGTAGGAAGCACCTTGCTAGCCAGCCCTTCTTTCTTGTTCGACTCAAGATTGTTGTAGCTACACTTGAGACTGTTTGTTCAAATAATGAGATCTTCCAGGACATGTCAGGGGAGGGATAACAGGTTTTATCCTAGAGGCCCTGTCGGGTTCTGATTGAGCCATGTGTACACTCTGGCCCTGGCCTCTGAGTACACTCACTGGTAGAGCTGCAGGTTGTCACTGATAGTTATCTGAACATGGGGTGGGGGAGGAAGGAGAGGCAGGAGGTGGAAGTCATTGGCCCAGGGTTCTGGTTCCATACTGCTGGCTCCATGCTCCTGCCAGTGAGGGAAGCTTGTTTCTCCTAGATTGGATTTAGTGGCACAGCTGTTTACAGTGGACCTGAGCTTCCTGTCCTGCCTTTTTCCCCTCCCCTTTCCGCACTCACTGCCTTGAACCTGAAAGCCTTCAGTTTGTCTCCGAGAACACAGTGCAGAACAGGTGGAAAGTTGAGGCCTCACCAGGATCCAGGCTTGCTCATCCATTGCTGCGTGGCCTTATGCCAAGAGAAAGGCCTTCTGTGGGCTGTAGCCCCCGCACCCTCCCATTCATAGAAAAGAGGATATTAATATCTCACCAGGAGAGCTGTAAAGGTTGTATGACAGTGGATAGAAAATACCTGGTATTGACTTGGTGCCTGCAGCACAGTGCTTACGGTGCCAGCCACATACACTGGAGGTGGAGGGTTAGAACCTGGACAGGCCAGCTGAACAATAATGACATTGTGGCAGGCCCTGTAGTCTTAGCTACTTGGGAGGCTGAGGCAAGAGAATCGCTTCAGCCCAAGAGTTTGAGGTTGCTATGAGCTGTGATGCCCCAGCACTCTACCAAGGGCGACATAGTAAGAGTCTGTCTCAAAAAGAAAATACCTAGTATGATGGCTGATTTACGGCGGTGCTCAGCAAAGCCAGCCCCTTTCATAGCTGCTGTGGAGAGGGGAGGTGAGAAGCTCATCTGGACTCTGGAATTAGTGATACTCCTGTGTGTAAACCTTCACAATCCAGCAGATGTATAAAATTTGGGTTCTTCAGTGCCTTGGCAAGTAACGTGAGATATCTTTCTTCTCCATCCTGTCTCCTCAGACTTCCAGACCCATGGAGTCTGGCGCGCTTTCCCCTCTGAACCTTAGCAGGGAGGCAAGAATAATTGGAATGCTGTCCCTTCTTCCAGAGATGAAGCACCTGTCATACTCACAGCCTAGTCTAGCTTAAATGGGGTTTCCTTAGAGATATTTGAACGCCTTACAGGTACTGTTCTTGGTGCTGGAGATTAACAGTGAACAAAATTAGTCTCTAACCTTATTTTAGAGAGTGAACAGACAAGAAATGAACTGGATCATTTGGGAATAAGAAAATCTGATGGTTGGTTGGTTGGCAAGTGACTAACAGGGCTGGCACATTTTCCAGGTTGGTCTGGAAAAGCTCTTTAGGAAGGTGATAATTGAGCTGGGATTTACAGGACAAGGAGGAACCATGTGGAATCCCTGGGTAGAGGTGGGCTTCAGACTCAATGGCCCTAAGAAAAGAGCCTTCTAGCTGGATTGCAGGGTGCTGTATGGACAGAAAGGAGATTGGTTGGGAGGGAGTATAGCATTTGAAAGCCTCAGTGAGTAAGGAACTGAGGTTTCATTAATGTGAGTTAAGCAGGGAAGTGATTTGTTGCTGGGCCCTTTTAACAAGACTGGCTCTGTAGAAGCAGAGGCAGAAGGGGAAGGCCAGCGGTTGCTCAAGAAAACTGAGTTGTGTGGGAAGCCTGGCTTCTCACGGTGCTTTCACGTAGAGCAAGACTGGTCCTGAATTCCCCTGGCTCTGATCACATGTGCTTAGCTTCCTTGGCCTTTTTCCTTGCAAGTTCCATCTGGTTAGAGTTTTGTTGAATGATTAGATTGATATAAATTATTTGCCACTCTGTCTTGTCATGGTTTTTAGTGTTTTATTCTGCCATCTGGGTACCCTTTACATGGTGCTGATCTGTGGGAGTCGGTGCCAAGGACGGCGATAAAGATTCCCATCTGTGTGCTGCTCCATCACTGCAGTCATATCTGCTTCTGTGCTGATCACCTGCCTGCTCCCGGGCCGCCTCTGGCCTCCCCGTGTGAAGGATTCAGGGCAGTCCCTTAGCCAGGATTAAATGCTTGTCTACCATGTGACTCCAGCCTGCCTTTTGGAACTTTCTCCCCCCCACCCCACATGCCTCTCCACAAATCCCCAGCTTCAGGCCAGCCTGTCTCCTTGTACACGCCTGCCTTGGAATCTCAGACCTTCTTCACTCCTGATTCTGGTCATGCAGGTCACGTTCCCTTCCAGAAGGTCCTCTTAGACTTGTAGCCAGTGGGAGCTCTCCTTCAGCGTGTGAGGCTGGCACCACTCACCAGATAGTGTTGTGCTGAATCCCAGTGACTGTGTGCCCTGCTGCTTGCTTTTAATCAGTTATTTCCTATTTTAATGCTTTGTCTGCTTAACTCCTCTGTTAGTTCCCTGAGGGCAGAAACACATCTTAGAAGGACCACAGTGCCCAGCAATGTCATCTTCTGCCTGTAGGAGGTGTTCAACGTCTGACTGGAATTACTATCTTTTGATGCCCTTGTGAGGTCAGACAGGCAGCTTTTACTATTGAGGAAACAGAGGAAAAAGTGGGTAGCAAGATTATCCCAGGCCATAGAGTGTTAGCCATGGGGCTGGGCGCAACGTTCACACCACGAACTCCCATTCCAAAGTGTTTCCCCGGGCACAGTCCCTGAGCACAGAGCCGTCCCTTCTTCACCCTGTTGCTCTACTGCATAAACGGTGCTGTGCCCACCAGCTGAAAAGCCTTACTGGCCTCTCTCCTGTCCTCACGGGCCAGAGGCAAACGTAAAGTGCTGTTTAGCCTGCATTTTCCTTTTTTAATGGTTTCTGGTTATGTAAGTTGCACAGGCATTCTAAACATTCTTTGTTTGGACAACCACAGTGTCTCTCCTTCCTGATATCAGTTCCCACAGTAAGATTGGTGTTCCTGGAGCTTGTGGGGAGCTTCCCTGGGAAGTTCTTGCAGAATTAACAGAGCCTGGTGGTGCCGAGGAAACCTCACTCCCAGTTCCTATTTCCCTTTAGCCCAAGCCTTGTGGAGTTGCTAGTCTCCAGTGACGGAAGATGGATTGTCTGCGTGACCTGCACATTCAAGGGCAAGGGGCTGGGACTTAGTCTTTCTCATGCTTCCCTATAGATATCAGGTCTGTGCCTCAGGATCCTGCGCTCAGCATTCTTCTACTTAATTTTAGACACAAAATACTGCATTCATCGAACCCATTGCCTCAAAGCTTTCTAAGTCTGCAGGACCCAGAGATCACCACAGAACTAAGTTGGGCAGATAAGTCTAAAAGTTACAGGCACCGTGGCTGTGTTAACTCTGCAGGGAGAAGGGCGGCGATGCCAGACTCGTGCTGCCGCTCGAAGACCAAGCCACGCCGCTTCGTGCCCAGCTGTTCTTGAGCTGGTGACAGCCCTGTGCGGATGGGTCGTTTAGATAGTACTATATTTAGCATTTCTGGAGGGAGGGAGGCCAGAGCTTTTTGCTATGAGCAGCAAGAATCTACAGTGCAAAGGTATGTGTGCATGCTGGTGTCCACCCGAGCAGCATGAACTGAAGTGCTTCCAAGGCCCTGTCCTGTATGCAGGAGCATCAGGGAAGTAATGTTCTGTCCCTCCCCTCAAGGGAGGAGAAACATCTAGATGAGTGCTTGTGGTAGAGTGCAAGGCCATTAGCGTAAAAATGCAGAAGAGGGCCCACCAGGGCAGGCATGGACCAGACTGGCAAAGGGAGTAACATTTAAGTGGGACTCAAAGGGTGACAAGCAGCAGGGAAGCTGGAGGAAGGGAGGAAGACCACTGAGGCGGAGGAGCCAGCGCAGGCAAGTCCTGGGCAGAAAGGGTGGTGTGGTTGGAGAGTGGGGATGGTGGGGAGTAGGGGAGGATGGGAAAGTAGCCAGAGAAATCATCTGGGCCAGCCTGCGAACAGTCTTATATGAACTTATCCTGTAAACGACACACATTTTTAAGCAGGGGAATGATATCATGAAGCATTGAGTGTTTTTGTTCTTAGTTTTTTAAGATCACTCCCGTGTTTCTCAGCCTCAGCACTGCTGACACGTGAGGCTGGATGATTCTTGTGTGTAAGGGCTGCCCTGTGGGGTGGTTAGCAGTGTCCCTGGGCTCTGCCTACTAGATGCCATAGCACCTTCCCTTCCCTGAGCCGTGACAACCAGAATTGCCTCAAGACTGTCCCCTGGGGACAGTTTGCCTTCTACCCCAATGGGCCTTACTGCCTCCAATCTATTCCCACTCAAACTGAGAAAATCATTTGGGGTGGGAACAGATCGGAGGCAGGAAGGCCAATTAAGAATAGGTTGCGATATATCAGGTAAGATATGAAGTCCTGAGTTAAGGCAGCAAAGCAGGAATCCAGAGGAGATGCTGAATTTGAGGGAGATGTCAACATTATCTCTAGCATATTCCAGGGGTTTGAAAGAATGGAGGTGAACCAATAGGCCTGGTGACTGATTGGAACACCTCAGTTAAACTTGAACGTTGAGTTGGGCTTGAGGAGTGCAGAGACCACTGACAGGGGAGTCAGGGTGGCTTTCTGGGCCTGTACTTTTTTTAGGCGTCTGAGCTTGGCGGATCCCTTCCCTTCCCTTCCCTGGGTCTCAGTGTCTTTCATCTGTGAAATGTACCTAGATGTGGGATCCTCAAACTTTTTAAACAGGGGGCCAGTTCACTGTCCCTCAGACCATTGGAGGGCTGGACTGTGGGCCACGGGACGAGTCGGCTGCTAAGCAGGACAGGTAGCGGTGGCAAAAAGACCTGGCGGGCTGGATAAATGTCCTAGGTGGGCCACATGTGGCCTGTGGGCTGTAGTTTGAGGACACCTGAAAAGCTGCAGTCACTCTCTAAATGAGCAGAGTTCTCCTTAGCAATACCATGCTGAGGAGCAGGGGCAGTGGGGACCGGCTCATGCAGACACGGGTGTGGGGATGGGATACTCTGGACAGACTGTGGGCAGTGTGCCTTGTCTGGATGTGGACTAATGGACAGTGAGGCTGGACAGTGTTGAGCTCACAAGTCCCTGAAGGTGGGGACGGGATGTTAGAACTGGGAAGGGGCAACTTTGCTGCTGTTTCAGTGCTTAACGTCTCAGCTGTGAGTGGTGAGACTCTTGTAACACGGTGCTGTTCTTCATCTTATGTCAGCAGTAAAAACAGACTCTAGAGCTCAGCGTTAACCAAAATACGAACACAAACAGATGGTGGATACAGCGGGAGAGGGGATGGCCAATAAGTGGTCTATTTTAAACATCCATTGGTTATTTTTTACCACGGAGCTTTTCTCTTTTCCCCCATTTCCTACTGGTCCTCACGGCATCTTTTGGACTCTAGAGCAGTTATCTTTTTATCTCATGACACACTCAAACCCATAGTTAACTCCTGTGGCACACTTAAACTATGTGGATTAAAAAAAGAGTAAAAAAAAAATTCTTTGAACTTCCTTCAAAAATAATCTTTAAAACTTTTCATAGCACACCGGAGATCCCCTCATGGCACTCCGGTTGGAAATCACTGCACTAGAGAGGAGTGTGCTCTCGGGCTGGGTGCTGACTTTCTGGGGCCTTGTTTCCCTCACCAGAAACATAGCGATAAACCCTTAGACTCCTAAACACAGAGCACCAAACTGTTAGACTCTTGTGGTCTCTGTGATCCAGGAGGCCCTTCTGTTGAGCCACAGACCTTGACGCTTCAGTGGATTTATTGGAGGTAGACATTAAAAGATTTTGCAGTGGGCAACCCTCTTACTGGGCAACAGGAAGATGATCAAAAGACAAACATGGATGGAGTGTTTAGGAGTTATTTCAGCTCAACCTGCTGACTGAGAAAACCGGGCCCAGAGAATGTGAATGATTTGTCTAAGGCGGTTCTGCTGTTTGGCTGCTGAGAGAGATCTGTGCGCGTTGGTAACCTGTCTGCTGCCCCCACACTGCTTCCACGCCAGGAGCTGATTTTGCTTGATACTTCACCTCCATGTTCTTAGCTATCCTGGAAAAAATAAATGGGACTCAGCCTGTGTCCAGAACCAGGGTGAATGCTTTTCTTTTTCATATTTTCAGTTTGAGGTGGGAACTACTTGGATCACTTAACCTGTGGGGGGGGACTTTTAGTTGGCCCTTGTGATGCTTTCCCAGGCTCTTCTGTGTGAAGGCAATGGCAGGGGACCCTGGGGAGGGACGGTGCTGTAGAGCTGGGATGTAGCCTTGTTTCAACACCTGAATATGATCGAAAGAATAGTGTGATTCTCTGTCTCTTATCAGCCTGTGCCCAGACCTAGATTAACAGCTTGTATGTGTACCTATTTTAAGAACCAGGATGTATACTTGTTAAAATAGAGATGTGCACCTATTTCAACACTTACTGTTAAAGCTTTGGCGAATGCAAGAGTAAATTTTAGGTAGCTAGTATGTGAGGAATCTGCACCAAAGGAAAAATTTTCTTGGGTAAAACATAACAATCCCCAGGGTTGAGCTCTTCTTGATTTAAAATACTTTCCATTGGAAAGTGTTGGTTATATTACTGTTCTAAAACATGCCTGGGGTGTCTGCTTGGAAAACAGCACCAGTAAGACTGGAGTACTTCCTTGTTACCTGTCTCCCTGGGTCACTGTTTTCTTAATAGTAGCTGTTGTAGTTTGTTCTGTGTTACCATAAAGGACACACACGAGGCTGAGTAATTTGTAAAAAGAAGCTCATGCTTCTGCAGGCTGTACAAGAGGCAAGGCGTCACCATCTGCTTCTGGTGAGGGCCTCAGGCTGCTTGTGCTCATGGCAGGAGCCAGCATCACATGGTAAGAGAGGGAGGTGCCGGTACTGTCACAGGGAAGAGTGAGAACTTACTCCCCTGCCTCCCATCCCCCACCAGGACATTAGTCTGTTCGTGAAAGGTCTGCCTCCAGACCCAGACACCTAGTAGGCGCTACCTCCAACACCAGGGTTTAGATTCCAACATAAAATTTGGAGGGGACAGATGTCCAATCAGGGGTCCTCAAACTTTTTAAACAGGTGGCCAGTTCACTGTTCCTCAGACCGTTGGAGGGCCAGACTGCAGGTCCTGGGACGAGTCAGCTGCTAAGCAGGACAGGCAGCAGCGGCAAATACACCTGGCCAGGCCGGATAAATGTCCTGGGAGAGGGGGGCCGCATGTGGCCTGTGGGCTGTAGTTTGAGGACACCTAGTCCAAACTTATAGCAGTAGCCATGGTAACTCAGACCCTGAAGGACAGCAAGGCTTGAAAGTCACAACCAGTTTCTTGGCTGCTACTCAGTGAAAGTGTGTGCTGGTTCTGGAACATTTTTTCCCCTTTCCCCTGAGGTCCTAGCATTTTAGATGCTCTTACTGTGCCTGTTTTCTGATATTCTCAGGTGAATGTTTCTTCTGCATTCTTCGCATTAAACTTTTCTACTCAACTCCATGAAACTCCAAATAAGCTCCACATAGCGAAATGCAGTGGAATAAAATAGACCTGGTGGATGAGATAAAATAATACATGAATAAAGAAGATTCAAAAGCTGTATAAGTGTATTTCTAAAGCAGGGGTCCTCAAACTTTTTAAACAGGGGTCAGTTCACTGTCCCTCAGACTGTTGGAGGGCTGGATTGCGGGCCCTGGGATGAGTCGGCTGCTAAGCAGGACAGGTAGTGGCAGCAAAAACACCAGGCGGGCCGGATAAATGTCCTAGGTGGGCTGCATGTGGCCCGCGGGCTGTAGTTTGGGGACGCCTGTTTTAAAGAATGGTGATGGAAATGGCAATTTTGCAGTCTGGAGTGATAAAGTACCTGGTAGAGAAGTAATAGGAATATTCAGAGACAGTTTATTTGGAGGTAGCAGTGAGATAAATGGTGTTCTTGATTTCCCTTTCATTGTGAGTACTCTTGAGGGGACAGAGGGAATGGATTGGGATCATGTACTTAAGAAAATTGAACTACACCCATGGACATCATTCCATAAGGGATCATCTTTTTTTTTTTTTTATTAATTGATAGCTGTATACATTAATGCAAACATGGGGTACATTGTGCTGTTTTCATATACAATTTGAAATACTTTCATCAAGCTGGTTAACATAAATTTCATGTCATTTGCTTAGTCATTGTATC
>CAUYQV010003878.1:0-23181 GCA_963574575.1 Galagoides demidoff
AGGGAGAAGGGTAGGGGAATGGGTGGAGGGAGGGGGATTGGAGGGACCATTTTTGAGATATATCTTACAGGGGTACAAGTGAAACTCTCTAAGAGTAGAACCAGAATGTTTTAAAATTATAACTGAGAAAATGACATAAAGGCTGTGTTGATCAGTTTGATGGAAGTATTTCAGATTGCATGTGAAAACCCCACACTGTACCCCAGAAGTGTATTAATGTACATAGTTATCATTCAATAAAAAAATTTAAAAAAAAAAAATAAATAAATAAATAAATTGCATAGGGTCAAATTGCCTGGATTAAAATTCCAGTCCTATAATTTATTAATTTGTGACCTTGGGCACATTGCTTCCTCTTGTAAAATTTCAGTTTTCCTATCTATAAAATAGGAATAAGAGAATATTATAATATTAATTTTATGTTTAAATGATATAGTCCAAGAAATATGCTCAGTGCAGTGTCAGGCATACAACCCCATAATCATTAGGAAATAGATTTGTAAGATGCCTGGTATGTTGTAGGTTTTTAATAGGAAATAATATTGTTCTCTTACAGGTTTTGATAGGAGTCAGATGATGTCTTATATGTTAAAATAGTGGGGATTTCAAGTACTGGGGAGAAAATATTTCTAATTAAATAAATCATTATGTGGGGATGATTTCTACAAATTAGAACTATCAATGAAAAGGAATAGTTTTGGATAGATTTTGAGGAAGTGTAAGAATGTTTCCTCCTGTCCAGCAATCTTCTAAATTTTAGAAGATGCATCATTTGCCCTCCTATCACTCCCAGACCCATAGACCAAAGTATCATTGTTTTTTTCTTATTAGGAAAAGTCTGGGCTCATAAGGAAGTCTTAAAGCTTAATCAGAGGGCTGTTCAATTCAGTTTCACAAATATTTATCAAACTTCAATCTGTCAGGTTGTCATTGGATATGTCATCTACTTTAGGGTGGACAAGAGATGAGCCACCCAGACTTCCCTTGAGGAGGGGACTTGCTGCCCCAGTTGTCAGCAGGCAGCCTCTGCTGGCAGTAGCTTTAGGATTTGCTTCAACAGCAGAAAGGCACCCAGGGCATGGCCTTCTTGGGGAGCCTCACATATGAGACTGATCAAGGCAGGGCCTGTAATGTGCAGACCAGGTTATTCTGGCCCATTGAGGAGCAACTCTGTGTTCCTTCTTGGCTGAAGCTTTGTCAGGCCTGCATCTGTCAAGTCCTTCTCCTCCCACTTCTCCTCTATGTTTGTTGATCTCTAACAAATATCCTGCAAGCCAAACTTCATCTCAAAGTCTGATTCCAGAGAACCCAACACGTGACATATTACTAGAGATCTATATCATTGAACGGTTCAAGGATGCCTAGGTCCATTCTAAACACCGTGGGGTTTATAAAGTCAGTATACATGTTCTTGTCCTCAAGAATCTCCCTAGGGAGATAGAATACACAAGTGCATGCTCACATACACACATACTGCTAAAATAACCAAATAATAATGCAATATTATTTAGGGAATAATATCTGAATGTACATGATTGTGGGACAAAATAAGAGGCAGAGAGAATACATACAGAAAATTAAGCATAGGCCAGGCTAGTTCAGGGAGAAGAGAAGGGTTCGGGTGGGCTCCAAAGGTTGAGGAGCATTGGGATAAGCACTCTAGCATGTAATTTAAAAATGTTTTCCCTTTTAGGAGAAAATAGCCAGACTGGCAGTCTCAGTTTGTGATAAACAAGCAGATTAAATTCAGTTACTAATCCCACAAGTCCTTGCAGTTCTTTAGGAAATTGCAAAACTGTAGTTTAGAAGTCACAGGGACTGCAGCAGGACAGAGGTGCCAACCCGTATTCAACACAGCTGACCTGGCAGCTTGAGGGTCATCATGATGTACAGGGTGTGAACATGTTGGGCAGCCTTAGGAGATTCTGGAAAACTGTAGATAAGGGAGCTTGGCGAAGGCAACGTCTGTGCTCAGTTTCCATGCTCCAAAACTGCTTCCAGACAACTTCCTGCTTGGTCGGATGACAGGGCTTGTGGCAGATACAATTCTGGGTCCCCTTAATACACACACAAGGAGGTGAAGCTTGATTGACACGTGTAAAATGGGCAAATAAATGGGCTAAGAACAGGCAAAAAAAATAAAGCACTCTTTCATGCTGCCTTGCTCTTCATTCAAACATTCACTCAACATTATTTATTGAAAGCTTACTGTGTGTCATTGATTACACTAAGCACTGCTCTCAGGGAGAACTAGAGATGATAAACAATAAATAATTAAATAGACAAATGCCACTTGTGACGGGTGCTGTAACATCAATAAAAAAGGCAAACATGTGGGATAGGCTCCCCAAGGCAAGTGCTGAAGAAGGAATTTCCAAAGGAGGAAACAAATACATAGAAATTATAGAACCAGGTAGAAAGGTAGCAGGTGGGGTGGGAGGTTATATTTTAGACAGGGAGGAGTCTTGGACAAAAGCTGGCTTGGCTTCTTGGAAGATTTATGAAGAGGCCTGGTGGTCAGAGAGAGGGAGGAAGGAGAAGATAGCTCAAGTAAGGATGAAAAGAAGCTAATTGAACTTTGACAAACATTTGATTAAATTTTACAACACATTCCTTCTGCAAGGTGGAGTGCTATTCCCTAAAAGCTTAACCAAACCCCTGGGAAGGCTAATGATGATGGCATTGTCTCTGTCTCTGCCTTTCTCATTTTTCTCTCTCTTTGCAGTGTCTCCAGTGCCAGAACTTGCCACGATGCATGTATGCTGGTGGGACATGGTGGTCTCCTAAACTAGGTTTTGAGGAATGCATGTGAGGAAGGCAGGAGGGAGATCATCAAGACAGAATACGGGTGGGTGTTGGTACCAGATGTGTGGCAGGTTGGGTTTTGACCAATCATTTCTCATGCCTCCATTTTCTTCATCTTTAAAGAAAACTAAGCAGCATCCTCTCTGTGCAGGAAGGGTGAGAATTCATGAGCTAACAGACGACTTAGAGATGCAGAATTTTTGAAAGATAGAGCTATTTTCTTCATAAAGTACTAGTATTAAATTACAAGGAAGACTGGTAAACTGCTTTGATAAGAAGTCATAAGCACAGAATTTGAAAGAAACTACATAATGTTTGCTATTTCCCAGTACATGCAATTCTAACAAAGAGAGAAGAATGCATTTTAGTGGTATGCTACAGAATTCTTCTTAAGGAGAATGCTCTTGAGTCATTGAGCTTTTGTGGGGAATGCAGGTCAGTTTACCTGCAGCCCTCAGGGCAGGGCAGAACCACTTCCTTGTGACAGGAAAGAAAATGTGCGGTGGGGAGAGAGAGAAAGAAAGAGAGAAGAAAACAGAAGGAAACAAAGGGAAGGGAGGAGAGATGAGTGGTAGAGAACTTTGTGGCCTCTCCTCTTGGCCCCTCACATCTTCAGCAAGTGTTCTAACTCACAAAAGAAGAGCAGTTTTATTATCCTGAAAACAGGAAAATGGGCCATTGATATGAGTGGCTGCAGAAGCTAGGACGAAGCAAGCTCCTGGGAACTCCAAAAAATTTTGGTGAAGCTTCGCCCTTTCCAGAGCTATGGAACCAGCCATTCAATCCAAAATTCTTTTGCTTTCTGAAAGGTAAGGAGGTCAATACTGGGTTATAGGAGAACACAAAGATTATTGTCCAGTACAATTAGATGAGCAGGCCTCTTGGAAATGAGCACATTTGCTAAAGCTTCCCACTAACTTGAGTGTGGTGTGTGTGTGTTTCAGACTAACCCTAAGGGTCATTTTATTTGCATCATTGTTTTATTTGGCAAACCCTTTCTTCCCAGAGCATGAAAGGTTGGCAAACTCTTCCATCACATGGAAGATTGATTTCATCCAACCTCCTCATCAAGTTATATAATTCCAACTACTTAGCCATGGTACTAACCTGGATGGAGTTGGAACACATTCTTCTTAGTAAAGTATCACAAGAATGGAGAAGCAAGAATCCAATGTACTCAATTCTAACATGAAGCCAGCAGATGATCATACCCACATAACAGAAAAACTCAAATCAATTCAAGGTGAGGGGTAGGGGAATGAGGGAGTAGGGAGAGGGGAGGAAGGAGGGGAATGGGAGTGCTCCCACTTAATGGGTACAATGTTAGGGTGTATGGCACACCTCTTGGAGGCAAAACACAACTATAAGAGGGACTTTACCTAACAAATGCAAAAATTGTAAACTAATTATTTGTTCCCTCAATTAATCTAAAACAATAAAATATGTACATTTTTTTAAGTCATGTAATTTCAGTACCAATGAACTAGAAACATTTTTTTGCATCTTTCAAGAGCTCTTGGAGAATAAGGCAGCAAAGGCTTATCTAGGGAGTGAACAACAATGAACTCACTGACTTAAAAGTCTGAGAAGATAGGGACTTCCTGCTTCCTATTGGAAAAGAGGGTATTCCAGAAAGGAAGGTGTTATTCATATAGCATTTTCAGATTGGATTGTTCCATCTTAATACTGTAAAATGTTTAAGAACACTGGCTCTAGAAACTAATTTCCTAGGTTCAAATTCTCCCTCTGCTACTTGCCCTTGTGTGACCTTTTGTAAGTCTCTTGACCTCTCTGACCTGATCATCCATAAAATGGGTGAACTCACCTCATGGGGTTATTATGAGGGTTAAGTACAGGTGAGTCCTTAACACCATACCTGGCATTGCATAAATACTTAGCAAATATTATCTATCTTTATTTATATAATTATTATCTTTAATATTTGTGTTTTCTTTCACTGCTACCCAGAGCTGATATTGTATATAAAATCCATTAACAACACAATTCCTCATTAAACTAGTCTAAGCCAAACTTTAAAGAAGATGAAGTTATGTTTAAAGTTGTGTATTTGACATTTTTTAATCTAACCCTTATTTTTATTGGCTTCATGATTGCAACAGTATCATCAAAATTTACTTGTTCTATTATCACGATCCCCTGCTAAGGCAAAGAAAGAGCCTATTCAATTTGTAACCACTAATGGTTGATAATGACATAAGGTATAAATGACTTAGATTTAATTTTCTTCATTCTTAATTCAAAGGTATGAGTTAGCGTGGACAGATAACATGATTATGTAATACGATCCCTGGAGAGACGGTCAGGAAAATTCACCTTTTATCTCAGGTTCTGCTCACTCTTAGTTATATCATCATGAGAGGGTCATTTAACAACTCTGGGTCTTACTTTGCTCATTAGAAACATAACATTAAGTAATATGGTCTAGGTCCATTTCTTTTAAGACGTGTGTAATTCATATTTCGTCTTGAAAAGTTGTAGAGAATGTTCACGATCTGGATCTGCAATTAGAACGTATGAAAAAAGGAACAGGAACAAAGCCAGGAAATATGTGATTCTGAATCCATTTGTACTCATGTCTTTTTTTGTGTGTGTGACTAAATTCTTGACTTTATTCTCAACTAAACATTGTTTCTTCACTATGTATAAAGCAAAATGGCTAAATTAGATCAATATTCCCCAAAGCATTCCATGAGTTTACAAAACAATGGCTTATGTATATAGGTTTCCTTACTGCAGGGATTCCCAGAGACAGAAAAATGCCAATGTACACTGTGACTATTGGAGAATGGGATTGTCTTTGCAGCCGTTCTAAAACTTCTCTGATGAAAGAGCCAGCTCTTTTTCTTATAGTGGCTATTATTTAATGGAATACCCTTGAAATGAATGATGAAAGAACCAGTTCTTTTTCCAATAGTGACTCTTCTTTCATGGAAAGCCCTTTAAAAGCCCAGAGCCAGGAAACCAACTGGCAATGTCCTTTGTGACCTAGGTTTTTTTATTTGGAGGAAGGATGACAGTGGGGATGAAGGGGGAACCAATTTCAAACCACAGAATCAGTGCAGCCTCATTCAATACTCACCACTGAGCAGTGATGCTCTCAACTAGTTAAACTGCCTTTTCTCAAGGCCCAGTCCACAGGCCCAGAGGAGCTGAAGGAACTGAACTATCTCCTTTTTATTAGGCCTATTTATCTATCTCCAGTAGAAAGATGAATAAAATTTCTATAACATTGTAACACATTATAACCTCTGTTCAGTGAGATTTTTATAAATCAGGTGAAAACCCACTGGAAAATGGAAACTTTAAAGAGGTTTCTTTTGCAGAACTGGACAAAGGAATCTGGCACTCTACCTGGCTAATGTTGATAATTATCTGTGAAGACCTCTCTTGCTCTCTCAGATGAGTTTCTCTAGGTTTCAAAGAAATTCATTCCATGACAGCTTGAAAGGGTAGAAAAGAGCTTGTCGGGCTTGCCACTAAAGTTGTTTGGCTTGAAATAAATGATTCTGAGACTTGGTATGTGAAGAAATGCTTCTCACAGGTCTTCCCCAACAATGAAAATTAGGACGTTTAAAAATCATAAACTTTGCACAAAGTTATAAACAAACCAATGTTTTAATTTTGTCATTATGATAAACTTGTGGATGAGAGTATCAGAAAACCTCTCATTTAAACACGGTAGTGAATGTAATAGAATGATAAATATTAGTAGTAAAAAGGGCTTAGAGAATATTTAATTTGCCTTCTCTCTCATCTCACAGAAGAGGATCAGCCTAGAGAGGGGAAGTGACTTAGACCAGGGCACATAAGAAATTAATGTCAGAGCCCAGGGAGAAATTGTGTCTTAAATCTCCTTTTAAAATAAGCTGGATGTGGCAGGCATGGATCTGTATATCTCATATCCTAAAAGATGACAAGTTTTTGTTTTAAGTCCTCACTAGTATCATCCATGGAAATACAGGCATTCAAATGTTCAAGGAGCTTAATACCATTCCTTTAAGAATAATAGGGTGAGCCAGTACGTCAAATAACCACAGTAGCAATACTGCTTGAATAAAATGCCACCTAGTGTAGCTTCGGAAGCAGAACACACTTCTTGCCCATAACCCTCTTGAAGAGAAATACCTTCCTTAGGCTCACATTTTAATCAATATCATTATCTTCCTGAGTGCTACATGATTAAAAATATCACCGAAAATTGTCCTACTTCCAGAACACAGCAGGGAAGATGACACTGCACAAAAATAAGATGGATCACAAGAGAGAAGGCATATGGTGCCAAATTGGAAACCATGGGGCTGAGCGAGCCTAAATATTCACCCCCACTTTACTGTAGGAGTAAACAAAAAATTTAGAAGCAAGTTTGTCATGCTACTGTCTGTCCATGGTTTGGGGCATCCAAGTTGCTGTGGAAGGTGGAGGATGTAAATGGGGAACATTTTATCATGAACAACTTACCAGAAAAAACTTTCTGAAACCAGAAAACCTCAGGACTAGGAAGCCCCTAAAATGTCGTCTGTGCCAGCTCACCAGCTGTGGTGAAGTCCTTACCTATCTGGTTTAAAGACCCCATCCCAACAGTAGCATGGACAGACGTCCTGGAGGGATGAATGGGCCAATCTGTAAAAGTCCATAAAGAAAACTAAGAACAGTGGTTGGACACCAGGCAGGCAGGTTTCAACTCAGTAGAAGAAGAACCCTTAATATCAGAAGTTCCTAACTCTGTGTAATGAAAACTCCAGAAGGCTGGAGTAAGTGTAAGTCGAGACTATTATACTGGTTTTTCAGTATAAAGAGGCTCAATAGTGACCCTACAGAGATCTAAGGAATTGGAGTGAATCATGCAAAAGAAAAGAAGAATCACTTTTTGTCTTTAGGTTGGTTCCACCAGGGGCAGACTCTGAGAGAGATTTGGGTGAGGATGTGGATTCAGAAGTGCCCCAAGTTCATTACCTATGGAGGAGGGAGAGAAGCAGGGCTGGGCCAAGGGCAGCAACAAGCAGAAAAGGCCTCAGCAGATCCTGTGAGGAGGTCTAGAAGCAGAATGGGCCTTAGTGCTGTCCTCCCTTGAGACAGGGAATCAGATTTTTGTGCACCTGCTAACCCATCAGGCTTTGGGCTGCCTCGTGTTAGCAGCTTTCTTTGGTTGAGAATAATTCCCAGAGAGGAACTTCACTAAAGCTTTTAGCTGTCAGTACACGAGGCCCTCAGCT
The DNA here is from genome assembly GCA_963574575.1 of Galagoides demidoff. NCBI lineage: Eukaryota > Metazoa > Chordata > Mammalia > Primates > Galagidae > Galagoides > Galagoides demidoff. Next base: position 8,040 of record CAUYQV010003878.1, read on the forward strand.
CCTGCCAGCATCCAGTGTAGCTTTCTCTCCTGTCTCTCCTGAACATAACTAGGAACCTACTCTAGTCATCCTCCAAGGTCAAAAAACCTTAACCTGCAGGTTTGTTTGCAAAAGAATTGTTCCTCTTTTTGTTTTCTATCTGTACGCTTTGGATATATGCATGCAACACACATATGCAACACACTCGCATCCCTCCCCCTTTTTATCATATTTTAGAAGCCTAAATTATGATGAGATAGAGATCTAATTTGTCCTCTTCTGATATTTTTCATAAAAATTGAACCTCACTTTGAGTGTTAAGTTCTCTGTGTCTCATTTCTTAATCTATAAAATGGGTATAATACTATATAATAGTATCTCCTCTCACAGATTATTGTGGAGATCAAACAAAATACTGACTGTGAACTAGCATTAGATCTAACTCACAATAAACACTTATTGTGCTATTAATATTACAGAGACAGAGAGAGAAATTCAGGTACCTTATACACACACGTGTGTGTGCATACACATTCCACCCCAATCTCCAATGCCTCAACTAGACCAATAGTTTTCAAAGGTCCCCAAGACTCTTTTCTTCCCCCATGAGGACAAATTATTTTTGTAATGATGCAGCAACATTAATTGCTTTTTTCCACTCACTTTTTTTCTTGAGGGTAAAATGAAGTTTTTCAGAGGTCACATCACATGTACAGATGTTATCACTCTGACGTCAATATAAAATGAGCTTATTGTTGGTACTTTTAAATAAATTTACCAAAAAATCACTTATTTTCATAATTCCCGGTATGGTAACACTATAGGTACAATCTACATAAACAAAACCTTCATGGGGTCTTCAATAGTTACAAATGCAAAGACATCCTGGGACTAAAATGTCCAAGAACTACTGATGTGGACAAAACTCTGTCACTTCCCTCCAACTCTATGTCCACCTCCAGCACCTTCTCCCTAACTCCAGGCCTGCCTGATAGCCCACCCTGCCTTCTACCCCAAGGTTTCTCTCTCTGCCTTCAACATTAAAAGATAAGCTCAGGATATGATCTCAAGATGGGGGCACAGGGTGAGGCCAGAGAGTACACTTTGCCCTGGAGGACATCCAGAGGGAAGATTCTGGAACATCAGATGAAGTACCAGAGAACTGGATGTGGCAGTTAGAACTTGCACAGAAGGTGCTGAGTGGCCCCAAACACATCACAAAGCGATTGGTATCCTGCCGCTCAGCTCAGCTGCCAACTATGTCTTGGGAGGATGGGCCTGTGCCGAGTGAAGTGGATCCCATTGTTAAATAAATGATCAGGCAGGCCTCTCTCCATGATTACCAGAGATGACTCACTCAGTCACTTTGGCAGAAAGTTGCTCTATGCAGTTTCAAACTTGCCAAATTTAGGAAAGAAGTGACTGTTAGGACACCAGCACAGACCTTAGTCTTTATCTTCCCTCCAGCCCTTGATAATTTATTGTGAGCATCCGATTTGGGGAAGGGGAGATTGATACCAATAAGAACACTGTGCATCTCCGCCAGAGAATTGCATGTGAAAGAGACGCCTGATAGAAAGGTACTCAGAACGCTACGTGACTCTGTGACTGCTGCTCTCGGGTTTTCCCCCAACAGCCCTAAACTAGAGAAGTAGCCACCCAAGTTGGACAGATAAGACACTCGAGGATGGGAGAGTTTTAAATGACTTGCCTGAGGCCACCTCACCAAGATGACAGAACTAGGTTCTCACTGTGTCTTTCCCCGTGAAACATGATACTTTGCCTTTTATGAGTCAGACTGATCTGGTTTGCAATTTAATTTAATGCTTATTAATCACATAAATAAGAACTGAACTAGGATCAATGGAGTCTTCAAAGATGTAAAAACTACACCCATATGGCCCATGCCCTTAAAAGAACCATTACTGGTAACCAAGTAGTGGAGTCCTGCAGAAGTGGGGGAAGTTTGAAAAGGGAGATTTCTTCAGCACCACTGTGCACTGTTCCCAAGCCATTTTGTAAGTGACCTTTTATTTCATCTTACAGCTCTCTGAAGGAAGTTTAATGATTATACTTGTTTTATTTTCATTTTTAATTCAATTTGATTTGATTTTTTTTTTTTTTGAGAAGGGGTCTCACTCTGTCACCTGGGCTAGAGTACAGTGGCCTCATCATAGCTCACTGCAACCTCAAACTCCTAGGCTCAAGCAATTCCCTTGCCTCAGCCTCCTGAGTAGCTGGAACTAAAGGTACGCACCATAGCACCCAGCCTACTGTCCTTATTTTTATAGACAAGAAAATAGAGGTCCCAAAGTGATGAAATAATTTGTCCATAGTACACAGTAGGACGGTCCAAGCTTGGATGCAGAAGGAATTCTGTGTGATTCATAAAGCTCAGGGCCATTCTACACCTCCTGCCTAGGGAAAGAGCTCTCCTCATTATATGAACTTGACAATGACCTTGTATGACGAGTACAAACAGCAGCCTTTATCCCTGAGTTAGAATTACCTTTCCCTCTAGTTAGTATAACCTAAAGGCCAGCACATAGGTGCTATGAGTCAGACAAGAGGCTCCAAAACTAGTAATAGCAATAGACTTGCAGGATGGGGTGTTCAGGATGTGAAAAAATGTTATCATTTACATGGGAACTCTTTTTCACTTTTATAATAATACTAAGTACAAGTGTTACTTTTTTAAGTAGAAAAAAAACTAATTAGAACAGTAAGGAGACAGGAAAAAAGGGAAGAAAGAGGCTTTGAGATGGAATTAGAGGATAGATAGGGTTTTTAAAGATAGAAAGGGAAAGAAGACATTTCAGGAGGCAAATATTGGAGCAAAATCTGTGAGAAGGCAAAGTACAAAGTCCCTGTGAGGAGGAGTCTGCAGGAGACAGGACAATGAAAGACCAGGAAGGGTGACAGAGAGATGAAGTAGAAAAGGACAGGTGGGGGCAGATCCAGGAGAGCCTTGTGTGTCCTTAAAGAAGATCAAAATTTCAGACCAGCTATGAAGAGAAAGGAAGGGAAAGGGGGATTTCTCATCTACAGTTCTTCTCATCTCAGAATACTTCCACCAGAACAGATCTGCTGAGAATGTCCAACAATGCTTTCCTTTCCCTGGCCTATTGTACAGTGATGTCGTCTAACTGGATTTATGATTTTCCACACTTTGATTGGTGTCTTTCTTGTCCAGTTCTTTTTATTCCTTTCTTGATGCCATCTTCTGCCTTATTTTTGTCCCCTAACTTTATTCCAAACATTAACACTGTAAGGATGATGCAACGGCAAAAACATACTGAGCCGGCAGCTTTCTAAGTGGAGTATGGAGCCAGGGGAGCTTTCAAAGTATCTTGACTAATCCCTCAGTTCACAAATAACCAGAGTGAGGCCCAGTGCGGGAGGGAGTCTCTCCAGTCACATAGACAAATTCGCAGGCCAGCTCCCTCCTAGTCAATTTGTCATGCCTGATTGTCACCTATTTCCTTGTCCCACTTGCTCCAGGGTCCCAGTTTTTGCTGAGGTCAGAGCAGCTTCCAAACCATTTTTTTTCCTGGAGGTAGAGAGTTATTCCCCTGCTTTCAGAAGGCAGGAGGGAAATCACAAAAGGAGAACAGGACTGGCCCATCGCTCCACAGTGTTCACCCTGCAGGAGATTTGGGTATGAAATTATAGATGGGAAAACAGAAACACTCAATATCCCATTACTGTACCCATTTCCAAATTCACACTAGCCACCTTTCATCCAAAAGGCCACCTGTGATAAAGTACCAAGGTCCTTTCCTTTCTACCCCCAGAAGCTTTCTGGACCTGACCTTGGATTAGAGATAGAGTCTGGTGAGAACGGCAGCAGACCTTACAAAGTAATCTGCACTTTAGTCTCCTGAAAATTGCCTTTGAGGTCTGCTCAATTTTAAATTTAAATAACATGTTACCACTAACTCTCTATTGGGCAGTTTTCACCCTTTCCAGTCCATTGTTTTAAAGCTGTATTTTTTATTAAAACTTCTATATTTGTTCAGTGTCAGAGACCTTCACATCCAAGAAGGATACTTACTATTCCAAACTAATGAGATAGTAATTCCATTCTCCACTCAGGAAAAGGGATAAAAATAAAGGGACAACAGCAACATATAAAAGCCTCATAAAAGCCTCTCCTCTCTCATCCTCTTCTCTCAAAGTGAAGCTGCTCTGTCACCGTTCTGCTCCTCAAGTTCGTCCTCTGCTCCCACTAAGGCAGCTCTCCCGTCCTTCTCTCCCTGCCCTTTATTCTACAGTGAGATTTGGCCTCTCTCTCTCAGTAAGAATGAGTCATTCCTTTACAAGAGGGAGAAATCGGGTTCACAATTTTGATATTCTCTTTTGTGGGCTGTAGGAGTCTATGTCAATGTCCCCTAATTCCTACCTACTGGTCCTATTGCAAGAATATGACTTGACCCCAAAATCACTCTTCACCATGATACTACAATTTCTGAAGCCTACACCTGCCCCCTCTGTCTGTCCTCCAAATTAACCATGCAATCTATGAAGTCATTTCTCCTCTGGGCCTTCATATGCAATATACGATGTGAAAGTCCTCTGCAAAAGCAGTTTAAAAAAAAAAAACAGACCTTGGTACTGTTGCTACCAAATATTAATTAAGTACTCAAATCTTAATTAAGCCAGGCTATTTGCTAGGTACTGGGAATAAAGGGCTAAGCAAAATCCCTTCCTTCAAGGAGTTTGCCTTCTCATTAGGAAAGACTGGAAATACATAAATAAACAAATAAATGCATAATAGCATGATCAAACTATGTAGAAGGTAAAATAATGCAAAAGCTAGAGAGGTGCTGAAAGTCAGGGTGGAGTTTCACTAGCTACAGTGCTCAGGGAGGACCCAGGGAGACTGTGACTTGGGAGGTGAGACCTGAGTAATGTGAAGGAAGCAACCACGTGAGAAACTGTTAGTCTTGAGATGATGACAGCTGAGCATGTCCAAGGGGAAAGAAAAGCATCCCATCGAGTTGGAGAAGCAGTGATCATCTGTCACCGTGGGGAGTGGAGTTGAAGGCATGCAGGTGAGTAGAACACGTTTTGCAAGGAGGGTGGTTTAAAGCTATGTGAAGATCGGCATCAGGGAACGACACAACTGATTTTGTTTGGAAAGGATCACATGGCTGCTATGTGGAGCCAACTAACAGCAGGCAAGAGTGAAGGCTGAAAGACCAGCCAGAGTGGTCCAGACAGAAGATGAGGGGTGCTTCAACTAAGTTGGGGAGAACAGAGGTGATGAACCCAGTTCCCATCTGTTATATAATTTGAAGGTGGAGACAACGGCATCCTGGTTCTCTGGTTGCACAGCAATAGCCTAAGGTGATCGCCACACCCACACAACATTCCTCACATCTCTCTTGCAGCCTCTGACATCTGTGGGCTGCAATCAGATTAAAAAATGCACACATTACCTTAGAGCAAGCCACCCATTTTAGTTACATTTAAGTCTAAACTTAAACTTAGAAAGTAAAGTTATTCCTAAAATAAATAAAATAACTGAAAATAAGTTATCTCTGCCTACAACACAGAAAATGATTTATATGAGCGGTGTAGTAGTTGCAGCCCCCTACCTCCTTCTTTACCTCCTCTACCTCCCATTTGTACTATATCACTAACTGCTACCTTGCCCATGGCCAGGATTAGAACTCAAAAATACTAGGACCGTTAGTTTGACTCCAGAGCACAAGTGATGTAGACATTCATGGGTGATTCCCCAATACTGATTCTACTGAAGGTGATTAGTCTAAACCAAGCCGGGTAATTCTGTGATTTTTGTTAATGGTTGATTCTGAAATATATGTGTGATTGACTACTCTATACTAATGTTTGAAGATGGTCTTCTGGGGAACTTCTACTGAAGAATTTACTATCCCTACCTGTAGTAAAGAAGCACAGGAAGAAATAGCCTTCCGTGTTTCTCTGGATATTATCATGTCTAGAGGTGAGACATGAAAATCTGTCATCCATCATTGAGTTTGTAACTTTTCATAAAATGAAGCCTCTGCAGAAGATGGCAAAATAAAAAGACAGGAAGAATTTGGGTTCTTGGAGACATTATTAAGTCACCAATTAAAAATGCCTAGAACCTGCTATGACCCTAGACATCTGGCTTTATGAGATAAATTTCCTCCTTGCTTAAGCCAGTTTGTATTACGGGTTATGGTTACATTCAGCCACATACAACCTACCAGGTACATCAAGGTTCATTTTTTTTTTTAATTAAAAGATAGTTTTTAAGTACCCACTTTATGTCCTGGACAATTTTAAATGTGGGTAATTCAGAGGTGAATAAGACAACACAGCCTAGTCTTGTGATGCTGAATATTCTCATTTAGAGGTAATAAGAAATGAGCAGAAATAGATGTGTGATCTCAGATAACACTAAATTATATGAAGAAAATAAAGCAGTTTCAGATGCAAAGAAATCACTGGGGCCATAAGAAAGGAGAATAAAGCCTTTTAGAAATGCCAGGTTTATATGGAAATGCCCTAACTACACAGATGCTTATTGCAGTAACATTTGTAATAGCAAAAATAATGACAGCTACTATAAAAACACAAATGTCCATGTGTAGGAGCTGAATGAGATACATTTTGGCATATTTATGTGAAAAAAATACTGTCAATAAAAAAAATGACGGGGTTAAAAGAATGGTTGTGATTATGTGACAAGTTCCCTCGATACATAATTAATAAAAAAATAAAAAGTTGCAAATAGTAGTAAATGTCATCCCAATTCTGAAAATTATGCAAAGAATAGATATAGAGGGGGAGTGGGTGGAGGGAGGGGGATTCGAGGGTTCACTTCTGTGGTTCATCTTACAAGGGTACAAGTGAATCTTTCTATGAGTAGAATATGAACGTTTTAACGCAATAACTAAGAAAGTTACATGAAGGCTATGTTAACCAGTTTGATGGAAGTATCTCGGATTGTGTGTGAAAACACCACACTGTACCCCCGAAGTGCATCAATGTACACAGTTACCATTCAATTAAAAAAAAAAAAAAGAAAGAAAAGTGGGCATGCAGGAAGGGCCCCCATTCTCCAGAAAAAGATCTAAAAAAAAAAAAAAAAAAGAATAGATATAGAATAGATATAGCTAAAAAGAGAGAGCTGTAGATACAGAAAGAAGATAGGGATTGAAATGGTAAAGATATGAACTAGGTAGAGCTATATTTCCGATATGGAAGAGTTCACCAGTGTTTACTTTTCATAAGGAAGACAGTCGAAGGGAGACTTTTAAACTTTCCTGCCTTCCTGTATAGTTTTACAAATTGTTTTACCATATCCACTTTTAATACAGAAAATACATTTAATTTGTTATCCATTTTTAAGTTACACGGACATCTTTTTCCAGGACACATCAGAGTCCAGGAATAACAAATGTCTGCAGAGAATCCTGCTCAGGAGGAATGGCTTTTGATACACATGACATCAGAAGAGAAGAACTTAACTTGAAATAGGAACTAGGGGGAAAAATGAGGCCATCTGTTCTACCTGGTGTCACCTGGCATATACCAGCCCCACTGTGGGGCATAAATGCTGCAGGAAAAAACGCTACCACCAGAAGCTCCGCAGCTACCCAGAGCAGCACTGTACGGGGCCGGCTGCCAGAATTATCCACCAAATAATTACAAAGCAGAGAGATGATGCAGGAGGGTTTTAGAAATATGGGTCAGAATGCCAGAAGAAGCCAAAACCCTAGCTGATCACAGTACCTGGGCAAAGGGCCCCACGTGGCAAAGGGGACCCTGCAGACCTGGAGGTTGAGAGAAGATACGAAGTTATTACCAGGTAAATTCACACGGCCTTCCGGAGACTCTTCCTCCCCCAGCCTTTAATCAGAGCCAGGCCAAGAACCCATGCGGAGTTCGCTTAAGCTGTGACCACCCACTTCATTGACCATGTGTTTTGAAAAATTCTCATCTGCTACACATCAAATGCATATTTTTGACATGATCAGAGTGTTTCCACAGGAGGCTGACGCACAGCAGACCGGGCAGTGCACTACAGTCATGGGGAGTAGGGGACGAGGCTGTCCTGGGTGCCTGGTGTTTGTTTCCTTCCGTTTTTGTCTTCTTATCAGTAACTATCAAACGGCTGATGCTTAAGGAGCTGTTTTCATTTTTGCTTTTGTTTTTGTTTTGATAAACAGCTCATATGAAATGATAGGTCAGGAGAAGGAAAATAGGTTTTTTTGTTTATCCAGGGAAGAGTCCACACTGTCAAAGTACTATTCCGTGAGTGGCTCGTGAATGTGTCATCCGCAGCCGCTAGGTGGTAAACAGAGTGCTGTCAACCCTGGGATGGTTGGCTGTCCCACACGGCTGGTTCTCTGTGCAGATTCAACCACATCCTTTAATCTCTTCCTCCCTTGCTTTGTCTGCTCCTACAGGAAGATACAGGGGTGACGATCCAGGGAGAAGGAAGGGACAGAGGGATGCAGTGTTTTGGTTTCCATTAGTTTGTTTTGTTAATCTTAAACTCTAAAATATTTCCTCTAATGCAAAGCAACCAATATGTGTGGCTTTCCTTGGGCGCAAAGCCAGCATTGCTAACTCTGTACGACAGCGCTTGCCCTCAGGCCTTGCAGCTTCAGGCAGCTACTTCAGAACTGATGGGTAAACGGGTCTGTCTGCCATCCCTGCAGCTGCTAGGCCAGGCTCTTCCTATGCATCCTATCCATAGTTTGGATGGCAAAGGTGTCAGGGTCCCTTGCCTCTGTGTGGTGTGATGTGTGTGTGAGTTTAGTAGATCATATTATCACTCACGGCTATCTGCTGAGGAGTTTTCATTTGCATGGAACAGCTTCCTATGCTGAAAAGGAAGCCAAACTTTGCTCATGGATGATCATTTGTCATTGAGAGAAAGCCGAGAAATGTATGGGTTCTCCTACTAAATCACTTTCTTGAGATTTTATGAAGAGTTTAAAAACAGCTCTATAAAGGGGGTAGAAATGTTAATGTTTAATCTCTCCACCACCTTTCTAGGTGTCCTTAAAAGAGACAAGAGAGAATTGCTAATATAATTGAGCTGAGATCAAGAATCAATTATGCCATAAGTGGTAATGGTCAGAGCCATCAATGAAAAGGCCTTAATCCATCTTCCTCTCCTCTCTGCCTGCCTTCCACTATGCACTGCTTGGTCAGTAAGTAAAATCAGGGCATGCCCTTGGCAGGACTTGTCTATTACCTCTCCTTTTCTTAAACTTCGTGAAGCACTCACCTAGCTGAGTCAGGGTTTTTCTTGGAGCCCTGCCTTCACCCTCCCTGCTTGCCAGATCACTCTGGGCATTGCCCTAGGTTCACATCACATTCGCTTTCAAGACCTTCCAGTTAACAAAAATATTTTGAGCACCCTTTATGCTCAAACATCATTACAGGTGGTGGAACCAGCAATGTACAAAGAATAATAGCTCTTTCATTCTAACAAGTAGCTAAGTCAAACCTACAGTTTATCAGAAGGTGATAAGTGCTGTGTGGCAAAAAAGGCAAGTAGGTGAACCAGGAATGAAGGAGGGGAAAAGGGGCCAGAGTCTGGTTTCAAGTTGGATAGCTACAAAGACCCTCATTGAGAAGGTGATGGTTGAACCACACCGAAGAGTGAGGATCCAGTCGTGTGACTATTGCAAGAGCAGACCCCTCCACACATGGAAAAGAGTGAAGGCAAAGAGCGGGAGGCAGCCCTGTGTGTCTGTGAGCTGCAAGGAGGCCGGAGTGGCTGGGCCAGGGTGAGCAAGGGAGGAGTCACAGGAGGTGAGGTCAGAGTCACCAGGTGGGCAGAAGGAAGCAAATTACATGTGGCCTTATGGGTCATTGTGATGGCTTTGGATTTTACTTAGGAGAAGAGAAATAGAGAAGTGATGCTTGGTTTGGTATTGCGGCTGTTATGAATTTGTTGTAAATCACCTCAAGTTTAGCAGCTCAAAGCACCATGAATCTGTACTCTAATAGTTCTACAAATCAAACTGAGTTCTGTAAGTCCAAACTGAGCTTCACTGCCCAGGGATCAAGGTGTAAGCAAGGTTGATTCCCTTTGGAGGCTATGAGGAGACCATCTGCTTCTTTGCCTTTGTCAGGGTCTAGTACCCACCTGTGTTTTTTGCTTGTGGCCTCGACCTTCCTCCATTTTCAGTGTTCACTCATCTCTTCTCCATCATTGCATCACTTTTTGTTAAGACTCTGGCTCCACCAGCATCCCTCTGATGAGCACTGTTGTGATTACATCAGACACATCCTGGTAATCGGGGATGATCACCCCATCTCCAGATCCTTGACTTGAGCATGTTTGCGAAGTCTCTTTTGGATATAAAGTAACATTTGTAGGTTCCAGGACTTTAGACGTGGACACATTATTCAGCCCACCACAGATAGTCTGACTCAGGTTTCCAAAGAATTCTTTGGCTGCTCTGTTGAAAATAAACTTTCAGAGTGTGAGGGCAGAAACAAACAAACCAGTTAAGTGACTCTTGCAATACCTCAGGCAGGAGATGATGACAGTTTAGTCCAGGGTGGTGGCAGCAGGAGGGGTTGAGAAGTCATATCTTGGAAATGTTTTAAAAACAAAAGCGACATACTTTGCTGATATGGGTCATGAGAAAAATGGAAGGGACTAATCCCTGCAAGTTGTTTAGTCCGAGCAGCTAGGAGGATAGAGCTGTTCTTCCCTAAGTGGGAAAGACTTTTGAACAAGCAGATTTGGAAAGATAATGATTTCAGTTTTTTTACATATTAATTTTAATATTTTTATTGAAGATCCAAATTGAAATGTCAACCTTTGAATTGAATGTTTAGGCTTCAACTTAAACAAGTGTGTTCAACTAGACTTTTACATAATTGTGTGCTGAGAGTTATTGGACATTGCACTCTAAACACCATTTGGCTATTATTCTTTGCATGTAATTCATACCGAACTTCAGGACAGCAGGAAAACATTCTAGATAGTCAATAGCAGGTCAGGATTTATGAATGACTTAACTCCAGTTGTAGCATCCCATAGACCTAAAATCTCATTTAATACAGACGATGTGTGTTTTTGCAAATGTAGTTACAATTTCCAAGGCTGATGAGATCTATAAATATCTTCTTGTATCTTGGTTTATGGTCTATTCTGGTGGCCCTAAACTCTGGTTTCCATCAGAATCAGTAGAGAAATGTGTTCAAATGCAACTTCCTGGACCCGATCTCTGAAGTCTGATTCAGGAAGTGTAGACGGTGGTAGTAGTGGTCGGCAGAGCTGGTAACAGTGCGAAAGCAGAGAGGAAGGATGGATGGGTTGTGAAAAATGAGTATATGTGGTGGGTATTTGGTTTGGTTGGGTTGTGTTGGTAGTTAAGATGTCATTGAGTACTTACCATGCGGAGATATGATCTCACTTTATTCTCACAACTCTAAGTGGGAGGAAAGTACTTATTATTAGTCTTATGTTATAGATGATGAAACTGAAACTATGAGGAATTACATGACTTTCCCAGATCACACAGAGGTCAAGGCAGAGCCAGTATCATCAGCTGGCTTCTTCAGCTCTGATTCTCATGTCCATGCTGGTACCTAGTGTTCTGTGTTGGGGATGGGTGAGTGGCTGGAAGGATGGAATGTGTGGTTCTAAGGTGCTGTTGATACTGTCTGGATTTATGTTGAATCAGTAGAGAATACTCTGGATCCAAGCTATCTGGCTTCAAATCTGCCACTTGCCAGCAGTGGGGCCTGGGCCATGCTATTTCACCTTTCTAAGTCTCACTTTTCTCCTCTCCAGATAGATATACAAGCCGCACGTGTATCATAGGTTTTTGTGTTGGTTAAAGAAGATGACGCGTTGAGTAGCCTGTAACGTCTCTTCGTGGTCTGTTCCTTTTTTCCTTCTCGACTTCCAGTCTATATTCCTGTCCTCCACTGTAAATCTTGCTCAGAGATATTGGCTTCTTTTCTGTTCCACAAACAAATCTAGTTCACTTGGGACATGTATCATGGAATGCTCATCTGCCTAGTAAACAACTTCCCTACCTGACTGTGATATGGCAAATTCTTTCTTACTCATGGAGATCTCAGTTAAAATATCTCTCCCGTAGGTAAATTTTCCTGTTGGGTGGGATTCAGTTCACACCTAACTGAAGGACTTCTCTGTTCCCCAGTAACCCCCACATTATTGTGTTTCATTCATCTTTTCATAATATTACTACTATCTGGATTTGTGGGTTTTGTCTATTATTCTCCTACAACTAGAATTTCAGGTGTATGGTGTCACTCATTCACTGGTACAGTAAGGAGAACTCAATGAATATGGGTGGAAAAGGAGAATAAGGAAAAAGAGAGAAAGAAGGGAGGAAAGGAAGGAAAAAAGACAGACAGAAACAGAAAAAATAATACTTTTCATATCACGTAATACATAGAAATACTTAAAAAAAAACTACTATTATTAAAAATTATCTATTAAATACTTACTCTAAGCCAGGCACTGTGCTAGGCTAGATTTCTCAGCCTTGTAGCAGGGTGTATCCCTGCAAACCACTCTGTGTAGAGACTGAAAGAGTTAGGGAGGGAAGCCACAGTGAGAATCTCTAACTCCTAGGGCTCATGGAATTCAGGACTCACACCCACATTTTTAATAGCTTTAGAAAATCCACACTGGACTGGAAACTGTCCCGTGTACATAATTCATTCTCCAAGCGCATACCAGACAGAGTGACCAAACAGATGGACTCTGCATTGCACCCAGCAATCCAGCCAACTCTAGCTGTGCTGGCTGCTTTGGAAAATCTTACAGATTGCAATTTTGAATCACCTGGGTTATGACTTTTAAATAGAATGTTTTATTGTTTTTCTTCACTTAATGTTTGTTCCTTTTCCATCAGGGATGAGCAGACATCACCTGGCACCTCCGCCAGCCTCATCACTACACTTACCTGCCTGGAAGAGAATGGCTTTTTGGAGGAAGAGATACAGCTTGTCCAGAGAATCTCTCTCACACACACAATCCCTCTTCTACAGGGTTGTGGGCATTAAGAGAAATTTCAGAATTTCACATTCTTTCACAGGTTTAAATTAGCAAGTAGGCAGAAACATCCTTTAATTGAGACTGGGACAAGGTCAGTTCCCAATGCAGAGCTACAGTCTGTGCTGGGAAGAACTCATGAGCTCCCTCTCAGGCACCTGTACTGAGTGGCAGCACAGTGAGTTGCCCTGCTATGGAAATACCCATCCTGTCTAGACTAACTTCAACGTCCTCTTAGCTTTGGCAAAATAAGTGTTGGAATTCAGTTCACTTCGGCAAATATTTGCGGAACATGTACTATGTACCTGTCCCCACGTGTTGGTGTTACCATGATAAACTAGGCACATCTCTCATGGAGAGCATAATCCAGTTAGTCCAATATGCTAAACACACCATATCAAAGGTTATTTATATTGAAGGGTATACTATAGCATATAAAAATAAGTACCTAATCCAGACATAACTGGACAGAAGAAGCCTACTGGAGAAAGCAGTAACCTCTGCCAAAACTTAAAGGATAAGATTTACCTGAGAGAATTCTGCATCACAAGTCAATGGCCTCAAACCCAGGCCTCATTCTTTGAGTTATTAGCCTTGTAACAATAAGCAAGTTATTCAAAATCAAAGAACCTCAGTCTTCTCATATTGGAATTGTGGATAATAAAATCTGGTTCAGACGTATCAAAGATCCAGGTTAAAAAAAGATCCATGCGCAAATGATTAGTAAATTCTAAAGCATTTTACAAAATGTAGGGCAAGGCATTCCATGAGGTGCCATTTGCTATCCATATTCCAGCATCCCTGTCTGCGTGTGCTTGCATTGGGGCCAGAAAGTTTGGTTTCATCTTTTCCTTGCATCATTTTTCTCTGAAAGTTCTTGAGGTTGTTTTGTAACCAAGGTCCATAAATATAAACCCAAATTTATTGCTAGCTTAACTGCACTAAATTCAATCTTATTCTCTGCCATACCCCAAGCTCTGATCCTGTAAGATTTTCTCTACTTTCTATACTTTCCTAGGAAACAAAAGAATGTGATCCGTGGGTATTTACCAGTATGATTTATGGTTTGTTAGCAGATTTGGTGATAAAATGTTAATATTCCAAATACCGAGGCTGAATCACATTCAAATTAAAACAGGGTTCTATTTCATAGCAAGTATGAGGAACAAACACTCCCATGGAAATATAGCAGGATTTGTTTACATTAGTCCTTTTAACTCACAGGGCATCCTCTTTACCTATCATCCTTGGAGGCAAGTTAAAGAGCTCCTCTCCTAAATTGAAATATATTTTTTCACTAATGAATATGTTCACCTCCAAGGGTGATCTGAAATCACCTATGAGATAGCAAAGCAAACTCTAGAAAATCTGGGCCCAATGCCCAGAAAACCAATGCCAATTTCTTAGGTCGATTTGCACAAAGTAAAACACCCCATGTGAAAAGTGAGTTTAGAAGACAAAAGACAACCCAGAAGAAAACAAGCAGAGCCACTAAGTATTAATCTGTGGAAACAACAATTGCGTCCTGCCTTAATAGTCCTAATCTGAAATAAGCAAGTCCTTTTTTTTAGAAACACTTTCCCAGAAAACTTTTGAACTGGGTGGCATCTTTTCCAGAGCTCAAAAAGCTAAAAGCCACCTCTCAACTCAACACAACCTCCAGACTTGCATGATATGAGAAAGCATTCAAACGGACAAAGTAAAATTAAAGCAATGGGTTGAGAGAAGAATGAATGGAGGAATCTGTTTTTCCAGGAGATATTGTTTCTGGAATCAGATATTTCCATCTGAAGGTCTTTTTAGGAAAAAAAAAAATGTAGAGAAGCACTTAAAAACCTGAATGCCGCAACCTGGCTATGGCAACTCTAGTTATACATGTTGCATTTTTGGCTAATACAGGAGAATATCAGTTTCCCTTTCTACTAAAAGGATGAAATCTTTAAAAAGAGCTTCAGAAAGTTTTAAAAAGCAGAGATAGCAAAATCTCCCAGAGCATCAGCTAACGGGAGTTAATAACCAGGTAGTAGTGGCTCAGTGCCTATGGCTCAATCGGCTAAGGCGCCAGCCACGTACACCTAAGGTGGCGGGTTCGAATCCCCAACCCGGGCCCGCCAAACAACAATGATGGCTGCAACCAAAAAA
>CAUYQV010003882.1:0-29308 GCA_963574575.1 Galagoides demidoff
GATGCCATGGCACTCTACCCAGGGGGATAGCCTGAGGCTCTGTCTCAAAAAAAATAAAAAATAAAAGTGGCCATCATATAATTGTAATACGGGCATATAAGGAAAAAATTAAGCCACCCGTAATATAATTTTCCAGAGATAACCACGGTTTTTGCACATACAACACTTTACACCATAATTTATTTAACCATTACCCTATTGTGGGACACTTAGATTATTTTTAGATTTTCTGTTGCTATAAATAATATTGCAATGAATAGCCTGGAATTTATCATTAGCTGTATCTCTGAGTGTTTCTTAGAATAGATTTCTAGATGGGTAATTTCTGAGTATGTGGCTTAGAAAATTTGTTGGAGTATATCAAGTGAAAAAGTAAGCATTTGTGAGTCTAATTATTTATGTTTCTGAAGCGTTGTTTTCTCCTTGTGTTTAGAGCTTAAAAAATAAGCACTGTGAACATTTGCCTGCTACTCAGACACCAGCTTCAAATACCATCAAATTATAAATCTAAATTTAAATGTTCTCATTGTAGAGGAAAAGAAAGACTTACAACTTTTCTAGAACATACAAACTGCCAAGCCCAGGAAGGTAGGTTTTTCTGTCTCTCTCAGTGGCACAGCAAGGTTTGTAAAGGAAGGGACCATAATCATTTTGACACAAACAAGGATTGTACTTCAAAATTTCTTCATTTGCATTGAAGCCTTTATAAACTCATGAATTAACTTCAATTCTGTTATTTTCTATGTTGGAGTTATCAGTGCACTCTTTCCCTAAATCTATCTATCTATCTATCTATCTATCTCTCTCTCTCTCTCTCTCTCTCTCTTCTCTTTCTCTCTCTCTCTCTTTCTCTCATATACACACAATCAGAATTTAGTGGTTAAACTTGAGTACATCCTCTTCACTCCTTCCTTTGGACACTTCACCATTCAACTATTAGTCTATGTCTTTCTAGAATAAATGACAATGATCTTTAGAGTCTTTCCTCATGATGACATCTCTAACCCTCTCGTTCCTAAGCCTTCTGTTTCTGCCCATTATTATTGTAAGCAGCCATGGTGTCCAAGTTATCACCCCAGCTTAGTCAACTTTTCTTGACTGGGGTGAACCTCTTCCAGATTCTTCCCATAACTAAATAGGTGGTTTTTAAAATATCACAGAACATTAGAACAGAGAAAATGAAGAGATTTTATGGATCATCTACTTCTTTCCAGATGCTTCTTTTTCAGGCAAGGAACCTGAGAGCTAAATAAATAAATTAACTCCCTCAAGGTTACATACATATTTGGTATCTTTTCTTTTCATATTTGTTGACCCAATATTAGTAATATGATATATTAACATGCGAAGTTATATATGAGTTTTATGTGTTTAACAAAGCATGATTCATAGTAAGATTTCACAAGTGCATTTAAGCTATTTGATTTGAGGACATTGAAATAACAAGAACATTTTTGCATATTATGTAGACACTTATTTTAGTTCTTTTTTCCTTCTGCCCTGACGATGTGATTTTACTGAGAACTATAGGGACAAACACCTCTTCACCTTCACTCCCATCCCAACCTAACAGCATATTATTCCCTGGGAACAAAGAAAAAATTATTGCAGGATCCATGCAGGTACATCCAGAGCCCCTTTGAACCACTAGAGATTTACTCAAGCCTCTTGAGATTCAATCTCAGTGTTCCTACAACTATTTAACTTCTGGACATGGTATCTCCTTGACCCAAGGGCCTCTTTGACTTTGATTATACAAACCAAGTGGAAAGTCTTGTTTCCTGACTTTGTGTCAAACCTTAAAATAACTTCAGTAAAGTGAAATGCTCACTCCTTACACTTGACTACTTGCACAGTAACTCTCCCTAAGATTTGCTAACCAGCTGAGTCAATAGGAACTCTATAGCCAAATGAAGGCAGTAGCAACCAAAGCTAAGGCTTTCTTGGAGAAAGATTATATATATATTTTCACATTTAGATTACATATATTATATAACATACGTGTTATATGTTATATAATATATATGTCATATACTACACATGAATGAAATATATATTATATATAAATCTTTTTTTTTTTCAAGACAGTGTTTCACTATGTCGCCCTCAGTAGAGAGCTATGGCATCACAGTTCACAGCAACCTTGAACTCTTGGGCTCAAGCAATTCTCTTGCCTCAGCCATGTACGTAGCTGGGACTACAGGCACCCACCACAATGCCGGGCTATTTTTTGTTGCAGTTGTCATTGTTGTTTAGCTGGCCCTGGAAGGGTTCAAATCTACCAGCTTCGGTGTATGTGGCTGGTGCCATAACCAATGTGCTATGGGCACCGAGCCTATATATAACATCTTAATGTTCTGCTGAATTCAAATGTTAATTTCATTTATTCTGTAGACATTTCTTTGAGTTATTCAAATTCAGTGCAAGATAGAAAAAAATGTTGATAATGATTTGAATAAGACAGCTAAATGGGACAAGATTGGACGAAGAGGCCCTATAGACCATTCTTAGCAGTTATGTACTGCTAAGAATATATGGTTCTTACTGGTGCTGACGCTTAGGGATCTTCAGTTCAAAATATTTTTTTTCTTGCAGGTTAATGTGAGGGTACAAAAGCCAAATCACAATACTTGAATTTGTTAGGTAGAGTTCCTCTTGTAGTTATATTCTGCACCCAAAAGGTGTGCCATACACCCCTACAGTGTTCCCATTCACTGAGAGCACCTCAAACCTCTTCCCTCTCCTCTTCTTCCCTTATTCTCCCTCCCCCTATAACTTGAATTTAAATGAGTTTTTCTCCTACGTGGGCGTGAATTAGATCGTCTACGGGTTTCATATTAGTATTGAGTACATTGGATATTTGCTTTTCCGTTCTTGTGATACTTTACTGAGAAGAATGCATTTCAACTCCATCTAGGCTAATACAAAAGACATGAAATCACCATCTTTATAATATTCCATGGTATGTATAAACCACAGTTTGTTGAGTTGATGGGAGTTTAGGTTATTTCCAGTTCAAAATGTTTTTAAAATATTGGTAACCAACATTTGGAGAGATTCCTTTTGTATTTCCACTTTGGTACTAAAGCTGCTAAAAGAATATTTTTTTCTAATAAAGGAAATTGGTTTTAAGTCACAGTAACATTTATCAAAATAATAGACTTATCTGTAAGTAACAGCAATGGGACACTATTTACTCCCTGTGCTCTGTGACTGTGCTGCTGAGATTTTCTCTTCCTCTGTAGCCCAATTGCCTTCTTCCCAAGCCATGGTTCCTGGAGAGGACACAGTCCACACAGATGTCCCAGAAGAGTTGGCACAGATCCCAAACCGTGCTCCATGCTTCAAAATTATCTGATTTTATGCATCAGCAAGTAAATCATGAGAATTTTTCATTACTGAAGTTAAAACAAATGATGCATAAATTATTCTAAAGAGTTAATGCCACCCCAACAGCCCTTGCTACAAGGTTTGGAAGACTCAGTTGGTTGAAATGACACCCAAAAAAGGAATGAAAATAATCTGAATAGGGTTCAAGTATCTCTCTGCTTACTCACAGGGTGTTCACTCACTTTCCTCTAATTCTATAACGAATTTTCGTTTCTATATCCCTAGAGAAGACTGTAATTGAATATAGTATTTGCTTCTGTAAAAATCTCTAAATTTGTAGGAAGTTCCAATTTACTAAGCATTAATTACTCAGCTTGCTGGAAGTTAATTACTTGAGAATCATTCAAAAAGCAACAAGAAGTGAGTCTGCATGCCAGCTGATGATTTTTTAGTCTTTATTTCATCAACTAAGTACCTCTCAAAGAGTCCCTCCATTTACATGAAAGCAAAGTGTTGTTATTTTGGGTGTTTGTTTGTTTGTTTGTTAATTTTAAAGGGACAAGAGTTTGTGTGTTGCAAATGTGCCCCAGTCTTATATTCAAGTCTTCCCAATTCTATAGCAAGGAAACACCAGATGATGGCTGCCAATATTCGTGCTAATTGTAAAAATAATGTTGATCTTGAGGGATCCCTTTATTCTTTTATATTGTATTTTGGGAGTCATGCTTTTCCTTACTTGTCTTTCTGATTTGAACTTGCTGCTGTTCACATAAAGTGTGAGGATGTTGATATAAACAACTACTATGAAATTCAAACACAGTTTCTATCGCTCCTATATGCTCTTGGAGTTCACTCCTTGAGAGGAATTCCCTCCATTCCCTTGACATTAGATTCCCCTAAAGCCATTTCCCTCTTCCTCACAATCCAGCACATGCATACTTGATTGACATGGGAGCTCACTTGACTACCTTGTTTGCTCCCTGTGCTCTGTGACTGTGCTGCTGAGATTGTCTCTTCCTCTGTGGCCAGTTGCCTTCTTCCTAAGCCATGGTTCCTGGAGAGGACACAGTCCACATAGATATCCCAGAAGAGTTGGGACAGATCCCAAAACAGTGCCCCGTGCTTCAAGTTCTCAGATGACTTCAGGTAGATCATAAAATCCCAGAAGCCTAAAACAGTGTTGGAAATGCGAGGCTTCCACATTTCCAGGAGGAGAATTGAGGAGGATTCCCAGCACTGAGGATCAGCTTGGTTAAGAGCCAGCAGATCTGTCTGGCTATGACAGAAGGAAGGAGACACACAGCACACTCCCACAATGAGCAGGGAACAGGTGAGGCTGAAGGGGCGGTGGATCCCTCCTCTGTTCCCAGGATTGGCCATGGCCCTAAAATGGCACAGGATGAACATATTTTAATCAGTCCCTGCTTGTGTTTCATTCAGTAAAGAAAATAAGTATGCCCTAAGAACCTTAGTTTCAGCAAAGGAAACACATCATTTTCACTAAGTAGGGAACATCTTAGCCCAGCTCCCGTATCACAAACCCCATTCTACTAAAATGACTCATTGCCAAGACAGGTAGTGAGTATAAAACCAAGATATTTAGGCTAAGAAATATTTGTTGCTAAGTCTTCCTTTTTAAGATGAATAGGTGAACTTGTTTCCCCTGATACAAAAGAAGGTAGTTTAAAAGGGTATTGAGAAAATACATACAATCTTGATGCGTGGCTCCAATTATTCTATAATATCTAATCTAGGACTCTTATTCGATTAATAATCTGAATATATTTTACCTTTGAATGCATTCCTATTCACAGTGACTTAACTTTTTAAAAAGACATCAGAATTATAAAATGTTATAACACAAACACAATGTAGTGTGCTGAGAGTCTGATGACTACATGGGGGAACCTCGGGACATATATGTTCAACCCAGTAGAGTAGAATCAACAGACACTTTGCACACATCTGAAATGTTCTGCAGTTCTGATAAAGTTTCGTAAAGTTATTTTCTAGGCAATTGCTCTCTTCTTCCTATGAATCGCAAATATTGTAACGAAAATTATTTTTCTCTTATTCAACTTTTCTGGATCTCAATGCCTGTTGCAATAAAATCAGGGCATCCGTATACCACCTTGAAATTATGATGTTACCACTTTAGACAAGCACAATGAGAAATGACGCCCTTAAAATAATAAACTTTACTTTTTCCAAGAAAAACTTGTATCTCACTTCTAACAGACAATACAACATGTATATCACACTTAACTCTAGCAAAAGGGGCACATACAGCTCACTTTCAATTTTATCTTGTATTTCCAAACCTTTTAGATGTTACTGTCACAAAGGCAAGCTAGAGGCAGCTCAGGGAAATTCTCCCTATATAGAAACATTTACTGATAGCATCATAAGGCTGAATTGTTCTCTTCTGTACAGCAGGAGAATAAATATTTCAGAAACTGTCTTTGAACATGCATGTTCCTGTTTTGAAGAGGCATATTTGAGATACAAAGTAATTGAAAGATTTCCGTTACCATTATTTATATATGATCTCTGCTTGAACAAAATCTTATGTGTTGTGTCCTTTTCTGAATTAAAACGTCCAAATCCCCTGTTTTCCCCTAAGGGATAAATCTAAGCTACTTGCGCCAAGTTTTTAGAAGTCGGAGGTCGGAGTGCTGTCCGAGGTGCTGAAGTTGCCGCTGTCCCGGATTCCGAGTCTGCTTGAGCCACGGCGCTCAAACCAGCGCCTTTAATTCCCTTCCCCGAGCCTGGAGGGGGTGTTTCTCTAAATTCCTCAACCCTGGGGTCCCAGGTGTGCCCTGTTACGAGCCCCGCTCTGTGCTTGGGGGGTCCGGCCCCCCACACCTGGCTGAGTAATCTCACCCTTCCTCGGGACGGAGCTGCGGGAAACCCGCTCTGGGTCCCGGGCCCCACTCCCCTCCCGACTCCCGGGGCGCGGAAGGGCGTCGCTGCTCACTCACCTGCCCGGCCCCTGTGGCTTCCCTCGAACGCGTGGAGAGGGTTCCCTCGAGTGCGTGGAGAGGAAGTGCTCAGGCGGCTCCCGAGCCAGTGACTGTCCCCAGCTTCCGCGTCCTGGAGGCTACTGTGCCTCTTCTTAAACAGTGGGAGTGTCGGCGCCTGTCCAAGTCTACGTCAAAGCGCCTGGAAACTGCCGCCACCTCTCGCCTCCAAGTCCATCTCCCGCTCCCTCCTCTGCTCTCCCTCCCTGAGGATTTCGGCTCGGGAAGCAGGCGGGCTTGGCCACGCGCACCCTCACTGACCCTGCCCGGCTCCCACCCTCCCCCGGCCGAGTGGAGCCTTCGTGCGCTGAGACTTCCCGGGTCTGCGGCGCACCCGCTGTCGGCGGGAACTGGAAAGTTGAGGCCCAGCTCCGTGCCAGTCTAGGGGAAAGTGGGGCTCCCGGATTCCCGCTCTCCACACGGCCCTGCTCTGAAAATAAAGGGATGTGAGGGAACACTCTGGACTCTTGGGTGGAAGAAGGGATAAGGCATCCTCCCTGCGACCAGTAGAAGGACTTCAGGCCCCCAACCGGGATAGTCCGGTAGTGGACTTTCCCCGCCTGACTGTGGCCCTGAGCAAGATGAACACCCGAGGCAGAGTGAAGTGGATAGGGACGTGGCGCTCGGGAATCTGGCCTGGGTCACCCTGGGAGCCTCCGTGTTTGCTGGTATGGCTTTCATCAGCCTGCTGCTCCAGATTTCACAGTAGGGGTCTCTAGGGGTCCAAGAAGGGGAAGCGTGGGACCTGGGATTCCTTTTGCTTCTGGCCTTACACCTAGTTAATATCTCAGTCCCGGTTTAACGCTCTGTCACTGCACAAGAGCCCTGCCGAGCATTGGCACCCACCTTAACTGAAACACACCCAACCCAGGGGGCCGAGGCTGAAGCCCTCTCTTTGCAAGTGTTTCCAGGTTTTGCCCCATGCACTTGTAGTTTCCATTGACTGAAGGCTTTTGTGCCAGCTCAATAGTACCCACGGTTACCTTCAGAGGGGCATGGATCTTTACAGCCAGGTTTACTGAAGCCAGGGAGAAGTTTCTGCCCTCCCCAAGTGGCAGGAACAAGCTCCAGCTTGGAAACAATGGAGCACGCTTCAGTATCTCCCTCTGTGAACTGGGAAGACTAATGCCTGCTCCCATTTACCCCCTAGGGATGTGGGGAAAGACCAAGGGTGAAGCCTGGGGCTTGCTGCCTGAACTTCAAGGAGCTCACAGCCTTTTGGAGAAGGTTATCAGAGAAACAGGGCATTTTAACACAGTGTGTAAGCACAGGGACGGAGATTGATAAAGAACCCTGAGGAGAAAAAAGGGCAGGAAGCAGCAGAGAAAGCATCTTGGAAGGGACTGATGAACGTCTCAAAGAAGGAATTTCACAGGTGTGGGGAGTAGTCTCCCCCAGGGGTAGAAGTCAGCACCAGCAAAGGCATGGAGGGAGGACTCCACCAGTTCCTGGTTTCTGGGGAGAAAGTCAAGGCCAGGAGGCTAGACAGGGAAAGCAAAACAAAAGTACAGACATGGAGATTTAACTCCAGTTTGGGACATGTTGCTAGTTACATTGCTCCTGAAAACATTTATCAAAGTCAGTTGCTCACTTTATTTTCAAGCACTATTTTACATGCTATGGATACAGAAAGAACAAAATAAAGTTCCTGCACCCATGGAGATTGTATTCTAGTTGAGGGAAAAAGGAAAAACAACATTTATATTTATATTTTGAAATTATACCTTTAGCCATATATATGTACACACACATCTCTAATGATTCATGCTTCTGGTTTCTCTGTTGGTGGTGAGTTTACAGCCATGTACCAAAAACATATACACAAATAGCTGATCGAATAAGCAAATAATGTCTGCATGAGGTAATGAGCCTACCTATCTTTTTTAAGCCCAATAAAATAATATATGTAATGTGTCAGATGTAATTTTTAAAATGCCACAAAAAATAGGGACTTTGTATCTTTTAGATTTACCTGGAAGGATTTGGAGAACATTCTCCTAAGTATCTTAAGAATGAAAATCAGGACCCTGGAGACTCAATACTAAGTTGAAACTAGTAGATTAACAACTACAGGCCACATGAGGGAAAACACAATTAAATTCAAGAAGAAGGGAGGGGTTTGTCAGGCTCCCACCTATTGGTACAATGTACAGGTATATGAAATACTTCCTGGGTGAAGAACTCATCTACAACTCTGATTTCGCCTTATGAACAGAAAAATGTAATCTAATCATATTTACCTTCATATTAACCAGAAATAAAAGAAAAAGTAAAGTAGGATTAGGAAGGGATAGTGGATAAGAAGCCCTTAAAAGAAAGCCTTCCTGACAAGAAGATATTTGAATAAAGCCCTAATTAAATAAGAGAGTAAAGTATGCATAGTTTAAAATGCTCCTGTTACAGAGTGAGAAGAAGGTATAATGACTTTGGGACTGGTGTGGTGTGAGAAGAATGTTTTCAAGGTATAGTGGCAGGACATGAGGCCCGAGACATGGTCAGAAATGCATTTGGGTTGTACAGAAGAAAACAGATTAGTGGCGAGCAAGGTTTGACATGCAAAGAGCCCAGAAAGGGGCCATAATAATCCAGGCAAGATAAGATAACAGAATAGATAAGGGTATTGGTAGTGAAGATAGTCAAAGTGACCAGATTCTGAAGGTATTTTTATGGTAGCAATGACAAGACTTACAAATGGACTTGATATGGAGTACAAGAGAAAGAGAGAAACCGAAGATAATTCCAGGTTAGCGAGCTAAGTAATAGAAAGGTAGGAATTTCCAAACTAAGTGCTTTAAGGAATAGGTTTAGGAAGGTGAAATCAAGAATTTGGTTTGGGGGTGATGCCTGTGGCTCAGTGAGTAGGGTGCCAGCCCCAAATATGAAGGGTGGTGGGTTTGAAACCAGCCCCAGCCAAACTGCAACAAAAAATAGCAGGGCATTGTGGCAGGCACCTACAGTCCCAGATACTTGGGAGGCTGAAGCAAGAGAATTGCTTAAGCCCAAGAGCTGGAGGTTGCTATGAGCTGTGATGCCACAGCACTGTACCAAGAGCAACAAAGTGAGACTCTGTCTCTAAAAAAAAAGAATTTGGTTTTGAACATGTTAAATGTGAGATGATGATCTGTATTTCAATGGAGATACTGAATAGGCAGGGATGAAGTTAGAACTGGGGGCAAACATTTGGGATACAGTGCTCAGGAAGGAAACCCAAATTTGGGATTTTGTAGACCTGTAGCTATAGTTTAAAACATCAGACAGAAGCATGGAAAATGAATACAATGGTAGCCTGAGGATAGAATCTGAGACTGGCAGCATTAAAGTGATTAAGAACAGAGAGAAAGAGGGGATAAATCAACCACATCACAGAAACTCAGTGGGAGAGTGTCCATAAAATGAAAACAAAGAATTTCCATTGGGTCTGAAAAACGGGAAGTCCCTAATGAACTTACTGAGGGCAATTTCAACTGAGTGTTCAGGGAGATGATATGGTAGGCTGAAGACGATATGGAAAGAGAAGAAGACAGTGCCTACGGATCATTCTCTATGAAGTTTAAATAACAATAATGAGAAAGACTGGAAAAAAGGTTAGGAGTTGGGTCTTGATCACGGCTGAGGGAGAGAACTCAACAAAGAGGGAGGAACTGAAGATCAGAAGAGGATGATTAATAATCTCAGAGGAAACAAGTGGGGGGGGGGGTTAAAAGGACAAGGAGGAGCCAGAATCTCACAGGAAGGGAGGGAACTAGCTCTGAAATGAAGGGAAGCTTTTTCTTCCATTCTTGAGATACTTTGCTAAGGAAGAAAAAGTATCCAATGTACTCAACACTATTATGAAGCTAATTGTTAGCTATCTTAAGAAAGCTATATATGGAAATTTTTAAAGAGTGAGTCATTAATCCTCCAAAAGGAAGGAAATGTTCCTATATTATATGGCATTGTAAGAATATCATAGCAACTTATTTACTATTGGTTGGGTTAAGTCACAGCTATCAGGGACATTTGTCAGAGTTAAATGCATTCTCATTAATTCTCAATAAAGATACTACCTATTCCTAACATGGAGTGGAAAGACATCACATTCCAAAGAATCTTATTAGGAACAAAGATGCCAACTATGCCATAATTATTTTCAGCCGTTGGGACTGTAAACTGATTCCTGAATTCTTGTTGGAGTATTTAATCAGTGAAAATACTTGCGTGTTTCTTTCCTCTGTATAACTTATCATTCCTCGCCTGTGCCTTGTTTTAGGAAGCAAACCTGGAGTGGATTGAGAGTACATTCACAGTAGAGTAGGGACCAGGAGAAAAGCAAACCTTTTGAATTATGGAAGAAAACTACTGTTTGTGCAGAATAAGGCATATTGTCTTACAAAGTAAGAGAGGAGGTCTGCTATGTTCTGCCTCTCATGAATCCCTATAAATCTCTATAAGCCAAAGTGTTTTGGTTACCTTGTAATTTTCAGAGAAATAAAACTTTAATTTCCCAAATTGACAGTAGAATAAATGTGCAAAAACTAATATGGGGAACAATGAAAAATATTCATTTGTTGGACACTGCTAGAGATGGTTTGGAGCCATAATATAGAAAAGGAGGTAAAAACTGAAGAATTACTTACAATGGAGGGTAAAGAAAGTGGAGAGTGTCACATTGTGTTTTCCAAGCAAGGATATAAAAATTTCATGTGTCAATGGAAAATAATCTAAACTCAATAAAATAATTTAAAGAGATTTATTCTGAGCCAAGTCAGAGAATCATAACATGGAGCCATGCCTAAGAAGCCTTGAGTAAGTGGTATTACCATCGTCAGGTTACAGACTGTTTTTACACATTTCCGGGAGACGGGAATTACATGTAAAATGATAAATCAGTACATTGAAGGGGTACATTGTTTTGACTTAAAAATGTGTGACAGGTCGAAGCAGGGGCTTATAGATTATAGGTGTAAAGATTATTTGCTTTGTAATTGGTTAAAAAAATGAAGCTTTGTGTAAATGCTTGGAGGCTTTTAAGTTAAGATAAGGAATCTGTTGATCAGTGAGAAGCCACTGGATATATACTCAGACTCAAGTGATCTGATAATCAAATGATTTCATTTCCTTTGGAGATATACTCAGACAAGACATTGCTGGCTCATAGGGCAGTTCTATTTTTAATATTTTGAGGACCCTCCATAACGTTTTTTATAATGGCTACACCAATTTATATTCCTATCAACTACATATAAGGGTTCTCTTTTCTCCACATCCTTGCCAACATTTATCTTTACTTTTTAATAATAGCTATTCAAACTTGTGAGTTGCATTATTCTTGAATTAGTGAGATTAATAACCTTTTCATATGCCTGTTGACTATTTGTGTCCTTTTCAGAGAAATATCTATTTAATTCTTTTGAGCATTTTTAGGCAGGTTTCTGTGTTGTTTTTTTTGTGTCGGCGTTCCGTTTTTGTTTTTTATTTTTTGTGTTTTCTTTTTGTGTGTCATTGTTCCTTTTTTGTTTTGTTTTGTTTCTTGGTTTTTTGAGATAGAATCTCTCTCATTTGTGTCATTCTTGCACCCTCAGTAGGGTGCCATGGCATCACAACTCACAGCAACTTCAAACTCTTGGGCTTAAGCGATTTCTTTGCCTCAGCCTCCCAAGTAGCTAGGAGTACAGGCACCCCTCACAATGCTTAGCTATCTTTTGTTGCATTTGCCATTGTTGTTTAGCTGGCCTGGGTGGGGTTCAAATCTGCCACTCTTCAGTGTATGAGGCTGGCGCCATAACCACTGTGCTATGGGTGCTGAGCCTGTCTAGTTTTTGTTGTTGCTGTTGTTGTTTGTTTATTTGTGTGT
The DNA here is from genome assembly GCA_963574575.1 of Galagoides demidoff. Classification (NCBI taxonomy): domain Eukaryota; kingdom Metazoa; phylum Chordata; class Mammalia; order Primates; family Galagidae; genus Galagoides; species Galagoides demidoff. The sequence goes on from CAUYQV010003882.1 coordinate 12,184, forward strand.
TTGCTTTTGAGTTGTAGAAGGTTTTTATATTTTTTATTAACTCTGTATTACATAGTTTGAAAATATTTTCTCCTATTCCATATGTTTCCCTTTAATTTTGTTGATTGTTTTCTTAGCTGTGCAGAAGCTTTTTATATGTTCTTATAATCACATAACCATAATAATAATAAATAAAGTAGGTGGAAAGAAACTTTTGAAGGTTAAATATGCATGAGGCATGGATTTTGTGAAGATTTCATAAATAGTTACTTATCTCCAAATTAATTCTCCAGTTATATGCTCACACTAAATTCATTAATTTGTATATATTAAATATGTAAAATTTTCTGTAAGCATGCCAATCATACCTCAGTAACATTGTTATAAATATTACTTGCTTTTGCCTGGATACAGATTAGATTTTATTATATATTCTTACACAGCAAAAATTAGCAATTCTGTGTTTTATTCTAAAATCTGCTTAAAATGTTTGTTTTTAATGCTTGATCATACATTTAATAAAGGCATTTTGCCTATATAAATGAGAGGAGTACATGGCTTTTTTTAGTCATAATACCAGGCATAACATATTTACAATAATATATATTAAAACAGCAAAAGATGGGTGTGTAAATTTGCTACTTAGTTTTCTATGTGGGGATCAGCAAAAATGATTATCTTGACATGAATGTAAATTTTGTATGAACTAATTAATAAAAGTAAGTTAATATTATTTATTTAATTTTTTAAAAAAGGGAAAAATCCTTGAAATTTTCACTCTACAGGATTTGAATTATAGCTGAGAAGTTGGGTCACTTCTTTTAAAAATAAATGATGATGGGAAAAGGATGCTGGATATTATGAAAAGGTTTTTCTTCATTGAGAGAATCATATGGTCTTTGTTTTTATTTTGTTTATGTGATATATTTATCACTGGGTAAAAGGTTTCGACTTAAGACATAAAAATACTAGAAGAGAGTGGAGGGAAAACACTTGAAGAAATTGGCCTGGGGGAATACTTTATGAGGAGGATCCCCTGGGCAATTGAAGCAACACCAAAAATCCATTATTGGCATCTAATCAGACTAAAAAGCTTTTGCACAACCAAGAGCACAGTAAATAAAGCAAACAGAGAACCTTCAGAATGGGAGAAGATGTTTGTAGGTTATGCTCTGACAAAGGTCTGATAACTAGAATCCACAGATTACTCAAACTAATCAATAAGAACAAATAACTCTATTTCTATGTGAGTAAGAGATTTGGACAGAAACTTCTCTGATGAAGACAGGTGCAAACATATGAAAAACCCTCATTATCTTTAATCATCAGAGAAATACAAATCAAAACCATTTTGAGATATCATCTAACTCGAGTAAGAGTAGCCCATATAACAAAATCCCAAGACTACAGATGTTGGTGTGGATGTGGAGAGAAGGAGACACTTCTCCACTGCTGGTGGGAATGCAAGCTAATATGTTCCTTTTGGAAAGAAGTTTGGAGAACACGTAGAGAACTAAAAGTAGGCCTGCCAGTTGATCCTACAATTCCTCTGCTAGGTATATATCCAGATGACCAAAAATCATTTTACAACACAGATATTTATACCAGAATATTTATTGAAGCCTGAATCATAATTCCCAAGTCATGGAAGTAGTCCAAGTGTCTATTGACCCATGAATGGATTAATAAATTATGGTATATGTACACCGTGGAATATTATGCAGCCATACAAAAATAGATGGAGACTTTACCTCTTTTACATTTACATGGATGGAGCTGGAACTATTCTTCTTCTTCTTCTTCTTCTTTTTTTTTTTTTTGAGACAAAGTCTCACTATGCTCCCCTAGATAGAGTGCCATGGCATCACAGTTCACAGCAATCTCAAACAACTCTTGCACTTAAGTGATTATCTTGCCTCAGTCTCTCAAGTAGCTGGGACTAAAGGTGCCCACCACAACACCTGGCTAGGAACATATTCTTCTTAGTAAATTATCTTAAGTATGGAAGAAAAAGTATCCATTGTACTCAGCATTATTATGAAACCAATATATAATCACCCACACTTTCATATGAATGATAAAACACAACTATAGCCCAGAATAAAGGAGGGAAGAAGAGAGTGGAGGAGGGGAGCAGGGAGACAAGGTGGAGGGAGGATAATAGGTGTGACCACACCTATTGTGAATATTGCAAGGGTACATGTCAAATCTATTAATAGTAGAATATGAATGTCTTCACACAACAATTAAGTGAAGTGAAACCTATGTTAACCAGTTTGATGCAAGCATTCCAAATTGTATATAAAATCAGGACATTGTACCCCACAAATGCATTAATGTACACAGTTATTATTTAATACAAAAAAATTAAAAATAGATTATGTCTAAGACTTTAGATTGTAGCTTTGATGAGATAAAACCAAGAACCACAGGAAAATTGAGAATTATCCTCATGGAACAGAAGATGACCCTAATCGGAAAGCTGACACCATGCACCTATCTGTAGTTTGGTATGCTATGGACCACTAATCACCATATTCAGTCTTTCTCCCTCTTTTGAAATGGGGGAATTTATGCAGTTATCCTATCACTATATTAGCACTGCATGCCGGCAGTTTGGGGGCAAATGATTTATATCTTTAGTTAACTTCATGGTCAGAGAAGGAGGAACATGCTCCAAGAACAATACCGAAGAGACCAAATCCATGAAGCCTGTATGTAGATGATGAAATTCTGAACACATGACACCTATATTGGGATGAGACTTAAAAGTCTGAGGGAGCTGTGAATGTATGTTGCATATAAATTGCATCTGAGTTGATGTAGCTGAGAGGAAATTATGGCACATTAGATTTCTCAAGGATGATCATAACAATTCTGTCCAAACTGTATGTTCCCAAGCAGTGTATCCATAAGGAAGTTGGTCTATTTCCCAATCCTTGAGTTTGATCAAATTCTTTGACTGCCCTGAGCAGTGGAATACTGCAGGGGTGATGTCGTGTAAGTTTGGTGTAGAGATCATACCTGCCCTAGAAGCTTATATTTTGTACCTCTTGGAGACCTAAAACCATGTAAGAAAACCAGGATAATATGGTGGAGAAAGAGCCCAGGGAGAGGAGCACTAAGGCAGCAGGCTTATTCAGTGAAAAAGCCATACTTTATGTCCACCCTTGTGGAAACCTCAGGGGATTCCAGCCCCATCCCTTTTACATGCAAACATGTGAGGGACTTCAAATGAGAACATTAACAGGAGAGCCCAGTCAGCTCCACACTCTAAATTCTGAGATTGTTTATTATTCAGCAAAATAATTCAGAAATAATAATTGAGAAAGGAAATTACAGTTTAGGGAACATATTGGTCTACTGAATGTGAAAGAACATGTCCAAAATAATACGCAGAAATGGAGTTGAAGAGATTTCACTGTAAAAGGATTTTCAGTGGGGAGGAGTGTCAACTGGGAAATCAAATGCTTCTTTCCTTCCTCCTGCCCCTCCTCTCCCACTTCTTATTTCCGTCCCATTTTTTCCTCCTTCCTTTCATTTCTCCTATTCCTTTATTTTGATGGATAGACTGGGTGCTACCTACACATTGTTTTATGATCCTGTTGTTCCATCAAGGAAGCCTTTTTAAATGGGACCTATCTAGGTAGGTAGTATTGATGAAATACACCATACTGTGGACATTCTAGATTTTATGAAAACAAGAATAGGCAAAACATTAATTTTCATGTTAGAAGATGTAGAAAATGATCATCCAAAGTGGCAATGATATATTGTGTGATTGTGTCATGACTGTGGAAGGAATGGGAGACCATGGAAAAAGAAACCAACTATGAGGGGAGGAAAAAAGAGGGTGGGATCAAGGATGCCTTGTGTAAGACCTGTATGAAAAATTGAATAAGAGCACATGGAAGCAGCATTCTGAGATGGGACATTAATTTATTAGAGTAAATTTATTTCTCTGAAAACTGGTACAATAGTTTTGCATATTAATTAATGTAATTGAGTATGTTCACTCTATACGTGTGCATATTCACATTCCTGTGACTATATCCTGCATCTCAGGTGAGGAGTGTATAAATAGTAATATTAAATGTGATAGTATGAGACAGTGAGACACACAGAACACGGAAGGTGCTTATAGATAAACAAATGAGAGTATGTATATGCTTTTTATGTGAATGAAAGGAGGAGTATGTACATTTGTATATGTTTGTGTGGATAAATGTCAGCTGTGTGTATGTTTGTTGAGGTAGATATGAGGATATCTAAGTTGTAAGCATTAGAGATGGAAAGATGGGTATAATTTACACAGGCATGTCTCTTACCTCACTGGTTGATTTTAAAATATTATTTTTAACCAACACATCCTTTTAAGTCACATGGAAAGGAAAAAGTAAAGATAGAGAAAAAGTAGCTTTTTCTTTCCTTTTTTTTAATTTGTAAAATATCTACCTTTCAGGTGCATTCTATTATACATTACTAAAACTTATGTTTATTTTTCTTTTAAAATTCTTTAGACAAAGAAAGGAAGCTCATTACTCATTTATATGTTCATGGATATTATGTATATTTATATCTGTATGATTATTTTCTATAGCATATTTTTGTGTCAGCAAAAAAGCTAAATGTAAATATTCATGAGAAAAAAAATTCGTTAAAAATTTTGTACAACTATGTTTGTCCATACATCTGTGAACACATATTCCTAAATGGAATTGTTATCTCATTTGAAAATGTATTTCCAATTTACATGATGTGATGTAACTAGAAAAGTGATAAAATTGATAACAAAATATTCTACACTTTTGTTACTTGCATTCGCCTTTTGGCAGTGTTCTGGCTATGAGGATTTCAAAACAATTGCACGAGATTGAAAAAAAGGTCCTAGTTATATTCTCACACTGACTGAGCTCTTCTTTTGCTTTATTACTCCTTTCTCTATGAAGCCCAAAACTCGACAGGAATTACCTCTACTCCAACCTAACTTGACTTCTAGTTCTACATGATCAAATGTCCTGTCCACCAGAGGCATCAACGTCAGTCTCCACGGCAGTGGAATATCCGCAGCACCCACTCTCTCATCTGCTTGGTCCGGGCCCCGTAAATCAAGGGATTAACCATGGGAGGCACCAGGAAGTAGAGATTGTCGATGATGATTTGCAAATGGGGAGCCATATGGTAGCCTGAAATCTGGGCCAGAACAGAAAAGACAACAGGAGAATAAAAGAGACCAATGACACAAAGATGAGAGCCACATGTGCTGAGTGCTTTGCCCCGTGCATCCCAAGACGGTATTCGAAAGACAGCATGAAGGATAAGTCCATATGACAGAATGATAAAAAGCAAATCGAATCCCACAGATGCTACAATAACCATTACTCCGTAGACAATGTGGTCAGAAATGTCTCCACAGGCTGTCAGTACCACAGCCATGTACGCACAGTAAGAGTAGGCAATGATGTGGCTTTGGAAGCTTTCCAGTCTTTGTGCCAGGATGGGTGCTGGGGTCAGCACTGCCACTGTCCTTGCCAGGATAGCCAGTGCCATCTTTATAAGCATGCTGTTGGAAAGGATGGTTGTATATCTCAGGGGGTACCAGATAGCCACGTATCTGTCAAAAGCCATGGCCAGGAGAGTCCCAGACTCCATGACATAAAAGGAAGGGATGAAAAACATCTGCGTGAGGCAGGCATCGAAGCTGATTTCCTTGGCATTCATCCAGAAGATTCCCAGCATACGGGGCACAGTGACACTGACCAGGCACAGGTCAATAACTGATAGCATGGCTAGGAGGAGAAACATGGGCTCATGAAGACTCTTCTCCAGGCGGATAATACATAAAATAGTGACATTGCAAATGACCGTTATGACAAATACCAGGAAAAAAGGCACAGCGAACCAGACGTGGAAAGATTCCAGGCCAGGAATCCCAGCCAGGACAAATACTGAGGGCGGAGGAATGGAATCGTTGCAAGAGGACATCCCTCACCTGAGATCCTCAAGGTCCAATTCCTAGGGAAAAAGTACAAGGGACATTTGACATCATTGCATCATTTACACCTAAGCAGGCCATTACAGTAGCTTAGGGTGATAATCAGGACTACATTATGTCAACTACTGATAAAAATCAATGCTTCAGCTACTTGGGGTGGGGAGCAAGATAATGCTAAACCATTTCCTTGGCAAAAGAGAGAAGCCGTCATCAGGTTAAATTCTCAGTAAAGACATGTCAACTTCATAGTTCAGATTCTCGGGTGGCTCTGATACTGTTTAATATTCAATTTTTCCATTCTCTAGAATTTTTTTCCTTAGACAATTGGAAATGACAGGACAATGTTTTTAACATTACAGACAGAGACTGGTGGGTATGAACAAGCCAGAAGGCACAGTGTTCACTCAAAATAAGAAATAATGAATTATACCAGGGTCCTCAGTGTGTGGAATTGGTCTTGTTGCTTTGGGATTCTCTGCTGGAATGCTTAGCTACAATTTGATGATTCTAATAAAAGATCTAGGAAATCTTCTGATTTTATACCTAAAAATCATGATCTTACACTGGAGGAATAACAGATGTTTTTGATGACAAAGTAGAATCCAAAATACTTCAATACGTAATATTTTAGAATTAAGTTTCCAGAATACTCCATAACGCTTGGTTGGGGAGTGGGTAGAGTTAAAAGTAAATACACAGATCTATGTATGTGTATCTGGGTGTTTTTTATGAATAGATTGTTTGGGAGTTTAATGTACATTTCTAGGAAGGCTTTACTATATTTGTTAAATATTTTAACCTACATAACTTTTGAATAGAATGATATACTAAAAATTATTTGATTAAAATCATAAATTGAAGATATACACTCTGAACATATTAAAATCATGAGGCAAACATATGTAATAAAAATATTTTTAAAATAATATAATTGCAATTAAATTTCACTCTTATGGTCTAGACTCCAAATTTTGTTAGAATCCTCCCAAACTGCATTTATAAAAAGAACCATGAAGAAAAAAATAAATTTCTTAAGAAATCCTTTTAAAAAAGATAAAATATATACCACAACATTACTTAAAAATAAAAGTATAGGGTGGCACCTCTGGCTCAAAGGAGTAGGGTACCAGCCCCATATGCAGGAGGTGGCAGGTTCAAACCCAGTCCCGTCCAAAAACTACAAAAATAAAAATAAAAATAAAAATAGTAATATTAATATTGTGTCTATTATTTTGCTTAGTCAATGAACTTTAATTATTAGCCTTTTTACTTATACCTGTATCATTTAAATGCCAAATCCTAATTTAGTATATTCACAGTTTATTTTTAACACCAATGAAATGTTTTAATTTTTTTTCTAAATAATTACGTTTTCATTTAATTCATAATCTTAAGCCTTTAAAAGAATAAAAATATACAATAAGGTGAGATTACATAAAGTGTGGATGGAGTTTTTAAATTATCTCACTTGAAACATGTTAAGAACCCACATGGTGTGCATATATATTAAAATACTTCTTCAGCATTCATACATCATCGTTTGAGTCCTTCAGATACAACAAGTATTCCATACATCTACTGCATTTGGGAAAAGCACACCACAGATGAATGATAAGGAAAGTCTTCTGGAAGGTAACTTGGTATAGTGAAAATAGCAAGGTCTTTGGAATAGCATAAGTCTGGGATACAATCTCAGCCCTCCTACTTATTGTATATGATTTAACCGAGTTATTTAAGTCTTGAGCCTCATTTGCTCATGTCAAAAAATGAATGAGGCATATCTTACAAAGTTTATGGTGAGAACAAAATCCACTATTAACTTCTAGCTTAGAAAAATGTGTATGTAGTTCTAGCATAATTCTTTGAATAGTTTCATGCTCTAGAAATTCAAATTTTTTTTCCATAAAGTACAAAGTTCAAGTGAGAAGTGTGAAAAAAATCATTTTGTTTTGTTTGTTTCTTGGAAAGATCTATGATTCAGAAAATAAATCACATTCACAATTTATTTTTAATGCCTGTGAAGGAATATTTGATGCTTATGGTAATTTTGTCCTCAAATATTTTTAGATTCATTATTCGTCAAAGGTGAAAAAACAATACTTAGTGCCAGCAGAGGTAGATACCTAACCAAACAAAGGTTGGTAAAAACAAATAAACAAAAAATATTAACAACTTATATTTTAGTTCAATAGAGAAAAAGAACCTATAACAAAGAACTGCCTCCAAATAGAAAACACAGACCTGTGAAACAAAATATTCACTATAATTTTTAAGTAGAAACTGAGTGACCGTCTACTGGGAATATTGTAGATAAAAATTCTCTATATGGTGATTGCACTGAGAAATTATTGGAACTGTAAGCAACATAATTAGGCTTTGTCTTAGCTATCAGAAATGGCATGGGTCATTTAAAAAATTATAGAACCCAACTGTGGTCATATAAAGGTTAGTGATTATAGTATTTGGTTGAAAAGGTTAGAGAATCTTTTTCCCTACATGACTTTTTGCATCCCAGAATTATCTAGGCTTTTTTCCCTTGTCCAGGAGTGGTACCTGCAAATAGTTGTGAGTCTGGTCACAATGGCTCTGTCTGGGACTGGCAAAGTCCACTTGTGATATGAAGATCAATTGATTTGCAGAATAAGAGAGAGTACTGAGCTTGAGGCAGGTTTATACTGGTTTGACCAGCCCTCCTCAGTCCCTAGGGACCTCTTTGTGAGTCAGTGTATTTTTCTTAGCTTGAATATTTGCTGTAGCAAATCCTCTAGTCAATCATCAAGGGTAACACCAGTGCGTGGTGGAGCAGATGGTTAGGAGAAGCATGTGAAACTGTTGGTGCTTGACGTGTTGTGGGAGGCAGAATGGGATAGATAGCTTATGAACCCAAGAGACAGGACTAAGGGCTGAGAAGTAATGTAGGATGGAAACTAAAGGAAATCTGGAACAAAGCATAGATTACTGTTAAGGTGGAGTTGCATGGATCCATAATTACATACAAAATTACTATAGTTCCCTTCCAATCAGTATTTTTTTTTCATTTCTAAGTGCCCTTGTAGCAATATTGTAGCTATACTGAAATTAAAGATCTTGATGTTGTATATGTGAGTAAGATCTAAAAAACTCTAAAAAATATAATATGTGCACTAAGTAAAAATTAAGACCATTGTTTAGTAAATTAGGTATGTTAAAAAGGAACAGAGGGAAACAGAAATAAGAGTAAGAAAAGCGCTCTAGACCAAATTATTGTGAAACACTCAATTGAGGAAAGAGTCAGTAGAAATAAGCTGAATTTGTAACTAGACATGAAGGAGGGGGAGAAAATATTGAGAACCACTTTGTTAGAGGAAATGGTGAAATATAAATACCCTGAAGGTGGTTATTAGAGCTCTGGTCACTATCATTTACTCAGTGCCTTGCAAGTTATGGGCCTTCAAATATTTACAGATGTTTAAATGTGCCTCCCCCCCAACATGTGTGTTTTTTCATCAGTCATCTGATCTAGACACTAAGAATGAGAGAATGAGAGTTTCACAGTCATGTAGTCATGTGAGTTTACCAAAGTATTCGTTAAGCCAATTCCCACACCCTAATTACTCAAATCCATCTAATTATTTTAATTGTGGTCTCTGCTAACCTGAGTCAAGGTATCATCCTATTGTTCTACTAACGTTTCATAGCTTTGTGAAATGTCTACTGCTTTCATTCCTTCCCCTCTGTCTCAATCCCGTTTACCACATTCTACCCACAACAATCCATATATTAGCTATACCATATATGGATGTACCGTATATTTTTATTGAAAATATTTAAGGTGTGCAACATAATGTTTTGGTATACAAAGTAAAATAGTTACTACATACAAGAAAATTAACATATCCATCATCTCACAATTTCCTTATTTTTTATAAGAGCCTCTGATATCTATTGCCTTAGGAAATTTCCATTATATAATATCATGTTATTAATTATAGAAACTCTACTGTGTTGTATATTTACAGTGCTCCAATGAAAGTATTAATTATTATAAGCATTATTTAGTTCATTATTAAAATGGAAAAGTTAGTATTGATTTGGTTATAAGATCAAAATAAGGGCGGCACCTGTGGCTCAGTGAGTAGAGCGCTGGCCCTGTATACCGAGGGGTGGGTTTGAACCCAGCCCCAGCCAAACTTCAACAAAAAAATAGCCAGGCATCGTGGCAGGCACCTGTAGTCTTGTAGTCCAGCAACTTGGGAGGCAGAGGCAGGAGAATCACCTAAGCCCAAGAGCTGGAGATTAGTGTGAGCTGTGATGTCACCGCACTCTACTAAGGGTAACAGAGTGAGACTCTGTCTCTAAAAAATAACAAGATCAAAATAAGCATAATGTTCCTATTAGCCAAGGAATGAAAAGAAAAAGCACAATAGTTTCTGTAACTTAGTTACAATGTTGGGGTATTATTATTATTGTAGTACTAAACTGATTAAATTGCCACATTTTTAACCATTATATTATTGTTATTATTGTTATTATTACATGTATTATTGTATATGGACTGTTTTTTGTTTTTGTATTTTTTTGAGACAGAGTCTCACTTTATTCCCCTCCCTCACAGCAACCTCAAACTCTTTGGCTTAAGTGATTCTCTTGCCTCAGCCTCCCAAGTAGCTGAGACGACAGGCACCTGCCACAACACTCAGCTATTTTTAGAGATGATGTCTCACTCTGGCTCAGGCTGGTTTGAAACCATGAGCTCAGGCAATCCACGCGGCTCAGACTCTCACATGCTAGGATTACAGAAGCAAGCCATTGTGCTGGGCCATATATATGCACTGTTCATCAAGGCTCAGAGTTACATACAAATCTTAGGAATGAGCCCAAAGATATTCTTAGGAATGTAGCTTTCCCAGAACCTGGGGAGCTTGTATCATCCTCAAGCTGTATTTTAGATTTCTAGACTTAGGCTATGTATCTGTAACTGTGTACCTTGCACACTTATAATTACCTATCTAGTCTCTGTTTCTGTGTATTCAATTTTTTTAACTCCACACACTCATATAGGATCGCATCACTTTTTTTTTTTTTGCTTTATTTTACTTAGCCTAATGTTCTTCAAGTTCATAGATATTGCCACAAAAGGCAGGATCTTCTTCTTTTTAAGGCTAGTGAATATGTTTGTAAAACATATCATTGTCATATTACTCCTGGGCATAAAACTTCCATGGTCTTCCCCTTTTTATTAGGATGAAATTGAGAATCCTTAGCACGTTCATCCTACCACTGCGTGGTAGTATTCTGGCCTTTCTCCAGCCACCTTCAGGTCACTCTCTCTACTCCAGCCCACAAAATGGGGTTTCTTCTGTTATTGGAGGTTTGAAACCCTATCTAAAGATCCACATGTGTTCACATATCCTGTTCTCTCTCCCTGTCACATCACCACCCTGTTTTCATGACGTCTTTCTTTTCTTACCTAGTTCACTCTAACTCATCATTCAACTAAATATCATTTTTAAGGAAGCTTTGCTTGATTCTCCCAGAATACATCATGAGCCCATATTATGTGCTCTTATAGAAACTTGAATTTATCAGTTGATAGCAAGTGAAATTCAGTGTAATCATGCATTTGATTTTCACCTAATTGCATTAGGCCACCTACACAAGAAGGTAAGCTCCCTGAGCTATGGACTTCTCTTTTGCTCAGCTTTCTTCAGAATCTGGCACATTTTAGTGACCCAATAATTAAATACATGCTACATAAATATATGAAAAATCTACATATTTTCTCTCTTAGAATTTAATGAAAGGTTTTTGAGAACTTAGTTTTTTGATTGTTGAACTTTTCTAATTTGTGCCAACTCCATAGTTTATATTTCCAAATCTAATATATAAACAACCTTGATACATGTCATAAAATATAATTAAACTTCCACAATTAACAGTATCTCCAAATAACAAAGAAATACATAATATGAGGGTCCATAGTTAGCCATTTATCTTCAGAAAATATTCAACATAATGCCGTTCTTTTTTTTAAACTTTATTAAAATTAATATGAGGATACAATTTTTAGGTTACATTGTTCTCACTTCCAGGGTATAGTTCCATTTGTAGAATAGCCTCTCACCCAGGAGGCATGTTATACACCCTCACAATATGTACATTAGGTGAAATCTCACCTCATGCCCTCCCTCCTTCTGCCATACATCCTCCCTCCTCCCCACTCCAACTTCCCTAAATCCCCCAACTGAATTATATTAGTGTTTTATTGTTCTTATGAACATATACTTGTGTATATATTGATTTCATATTAGTATGGAGTGGATAGGATATTTATTTTTCCATTCTTGCAATACTTTACTAAGAAGAACGTATTTCACTCCAGCCAGGTATATGTAAAAGACGTAAAGTCTCCATCTTTTCTTATGGCTGAATAGTATTCCTTGGTATACATATACCACACTTTGTTAATACATTCATGGATTGATGGGCACTTGAATTGCTTCCATTCTGGGAAGTTGTGAATTTGAGCTTTAATAAACATTGTAGTGCAAATGCCTTTGTGGTAAAATGATTTTTGTTCTTGGTAGATACCTACTAATGGGATTATAAGGTCAAATGGAAGCTCTACCTTTAGATCTTTGAGGATTCCCCTTACTTCTCTCCAAAAAGGTTGTTCCACCTGCAGTGTAGAAGTGTTCCCTTCTCACCACATTCACACCAGCATGGAGTGTTTTGGGACTTTGTGATGTGGGGTTAAGTGATATCTTATAGTGGTTTTGATTTGCATTTCTCTGATGATTAAAGACGACAAGCCTTTTTTTCATGTGGTTATTGACCATTCGTCTGTCATCCTCAGAGAAGTTTCTGTTGAAATCTCTTGCTAACTTATACCGAGGGTTGTTGGCACTTTTCTTATTATTTAATTTGAGTTCTCTGTAGATTCTAGTCATCAGGCCTTCATCAGATTCATAACATACAAAAATCTTCTCCAGTTGTGAAGGCTGTCACTTTACTTTGTTTTATGGTACTCTCAGCTCTGCAAAAGCTTTTTAGCTTGATCAAGTCCCAGTTAATGACTCTGGTGTTGCTACAATTGCTGGGGGGTGGGAGGGTCTGCCTCATAAAGTTTTTCCCTAGATCAATATCTTCAATTGTTTTCTCAACATTCTCTTCTAGAGAGAATTTTTATATCTTGCCTTAAATTTAAATCTTTTATCCAACTAGAATCAATTTTTGTCAATGGTGAGAGGTGCAGGACCAGTTTCAGTCTTCTACATGTGGATGTCCAATTCTCCCAGTACTGTTTGTTCAATAAGGATTCTTTTACCCATTGCATGTTTTTGTTAAGCTTATCAAAGATTAAATGATGATATTTGGCTGGGTTTATCTCTAAATTCTCTATCCTATTCCATAGATCTATGTCTCTATTATATACCAGTACCTTGCTATTTTGATCACTCTAGGCTTGTAATATAACCTGAAATCTGGCAATATGATGCTTCCAGATTTGTATTTATTTCTAAGAACTTTGCCATTTGGTTTTTTTTTTCTGGTTCCATATGAATTGAAGTACTATATTTCAAGATCCTTAAAGTATGGCTTTGTTGCTTTGATGGAACTGCATTAAATCTATAGATTGCTTTGAGTAGTAGGACATTTTAACAATGTTAAACCTTCACAACCATGAGCATGGTATGTTCTACTATTTGACATTTTCTGCTATTTTGTTTCTCAAAGTTTCATAATTATCCTTATAGAGATCTTTCACATCTTTGTTATATATATTCCCAGGTATTAGCTTGAAGATCATTTACACATATGAAGGCTACTAATTTGTGGGTATTGATTTTGTATCCAAAGGCTGCTATTTTCCTTGAAAAATTCCAAGAGCTTTGTAGTTGAGTTCCTGGGTATCAGATCATGACATCTTCAAAGAGTGAGAGTTTGACGTCCACTGTCCCCATTTGTATTATCCTTTGATCTCCTTATCTTGCCTGATTGTGATGGCTAGGACTTCCAACACATGTTAAATAGCAGTGGAGACAGTGGGCATCCTTATCTGATTCCAGATTTGGGTGGAAATGCTTTCAGTTTTACTCCATTCAATATAATATTGGCTGTGGGTTTACTCTAGATAGCCTCTATCAACTTAAAAAAGTTCCTTCTAAGCCTATTTTTTGTCTGTTTTTATCATGAAAGGATGCTGGATATTGTCAAAAGCCTTTTCTGCATCAAATTGAAAGAATCACATGGTCTTTGTTTTTGATTCTATTTATGTGCTGTATTATATTTATAGATTTGCATATTTTGAACCAACATTGTGTCTCTGGGATAAAACCCACTTGATCACGTTGTATAACCTTTTTAATGTGTTGTTGTATTCTATTTGCTAATATCTTGTTGAATATTTTTGCATTGATATTCATTAATGATATTGTTCTGTAGGTTTCTTTTTTCAGTTTATAGTTTTCCTGGTTTATAGATCAGGGTGATATTTGCTTCATAGAATGTGTTTGAGAGGATTCCTTGTTTCTCTATATTTTGGAGAAGTTTATACATTACAGGAACTACTTCCTCTTTGAAGCTTTGAGACAATGCTGATATGAAACCATCTGGTCCAAGGTTTTTTCTTGGGGGGGGTGGGATTTTGTATAGTTGATGTTATTTCAGCACTTGATATTGATCTGTTCAAGATTTCTAAATCTTCCATGACTTAGCAATTATAAACTGGGCTGCAATAAACAATCTGGTACAAATATCTTTGTTGTAATGTGATTTTTGGTCTTCTGGATATATACCTAATAAAGGAACTATAGAATCAAATGGCAGGTCTATTTTTAGTTCTCTAAGTGTTCTCCAGACGTCTTTCCAAAAGGAACATATTAGTTTGCAATCCCACCAGCAGTGTTGAAGTGTTCCCTTTTCTTCACATCCACACCAACATCTCTGGTTTTGGGATTTTGTGATATGGGCTAATCTTACTGGAGTTAGGTGATATCTCAAAGTAGTTTTGATTTGCATTTCTCTGATGATTAAGGATGGTGAGCATTTTTTCATATATCTGTAGGCCATGTGCCTCTCTTCTTTGGAGAAATTTCTCTTCAAGTCCCTTGCCCACCCTGAGATGGGATCATTTGTTTTTTTCTTGCTAATAAGTTTGAGTTCTCTATGGATTCTGGTTATTAAACCTTTGTCAGAGGCATAACCAGCATATATCTTCTCCCATTCTGAGGGCTGTCTACCTACCATATTTACTGTGTTCTTGGCTGTGCAGAAGCTTTTTAGTTTGATCAGGTCCCAAAAGTGTTTTTGATGTTGCTTCAATTGCCCCAGGGATCCTCCTCATAAAGTTTTCACCCAAGCCAATTTCTTCAAGTGTTTTCCCTGTACTTTCTTCTAGTATTTTTATAATTTCATGTCTTAAGTTTAAATCTTTAATCCAGTGAGAGTCTACCTTACTTAATGGTGAAAGGTGTGGGTCAAGTTTCAGTCTTCTACAGGTCACCAGCCAGTTAGCCCAGCACCATTTGTTAAATAGGGAATCTTTTCCCCACACAATGTTTTTAATTGGCTTGTCAGAGATCAGATAATGGTAGGTAGCTGGATTCATCTCCTGGCTTTCTATTCTGTTCCATACATCTACTTCTCTGTTTTTGTGCCAGTACCATGCTGTTTTAATCACTATCAATTTATAGTATAGTCTGAGGTCTGGTAACGTAATTCCTCCTGCTTTGTTTTTATTTCTGAGGAATGTCTTGGCTATTCGAGGTTTTTTCTGATTCCATATAAAATGAAGTTGTTTTTTTTTTTTTAGATCTTTAAAGTATGACAGTGGAGCTTTAATGGAGATTGCATTAAAATTATATATTGCTTTGGGTAGTATGGACATTTTAACAATGTTGATTCTTCCCAGCCATGAGCATGATATGTTTTTGCATTTGTTCACATTTTCAGCTATTTCTTTTCTTAGAGTTTCACAGTTCTCTTTATAGAGATTTTTCACATCCTTTGTTAAACTCCCAAATATTTCATCTTCTTTGGCACTACTGTAAAAGGAATAGAGTCCTTGACTGTTTTTTCAGCTTGGCTGCTGTTGGTATATATAAAGGATACTGATTTATGAGTGTTGATTTTGTAGCCTGAGATGCTGCTGTATTCCTTGATTACTTCTAAGAGTTTAGTAGTGGAATCCCTGGTATCTTTCAGATGTACAATCATATCATCTGTGAAGAGTGAAAGTTTAATCTCTTCTGACCCTATATGGATACACTTGATCACTTTTTCTTCCCTGATTGTGATGGCTAAAACTTCCATTACAATGTTAAAAAGCAATGGAGACAATGGGCAACCTTGCTCGTTCCTGATCTGAGTGGAAATGATTTCACCTTAACTCCATTCAATAGAATATTGGCTGTGGATTTGCTGTAGATGACTTCCATCAGTTTAAGAAATGTCTATTCTATACCAATTTTCTTGAGTGTTCTGATCATGAAGGGATGCTGGATATTATCAGATGCTTTTTCTGCATCCATTGAAAGAATCATATGGTCTTTGTTTTTTAATTCGTTTATGTGATGAATTACATTTATAGATTTACATATGTTGAACCATCCTTGAGATCCTGGGATAAAATCCACTTGGTCATGGTGTATAATTTGTTTGATGTGTTGCTGGATTCTGTTTGTTAGGATCTTGTTGAATATTTTTACATCAATATTCATTAGTGACATTGGTCTGTAATTTTCTTTTCTTGTTGGGTCTTTTCCTGGTTTGGAGATCAGGGTGATGTTAGCTTCATAGAATGTGTTGGGCAGTATTCTGTCTTTTTCTATGTTTTGGAAAAGGTTGAGTAATAAAGATACTAGTTCCTGTTTAGAGGTTTGGTAGAATTCTGACGTGAAGCCATCTGGTCCCGGGATTTTTTTTTTTAGGGAGATTTTGTATAGTTGATGCTATTTCAGATCTTGATATAGGTCTGTTCAACATTTCCACTGCATTCTGGCTAAGTCTTGGGAGATGACGTGCTTCCAGGTATTGGTCAATTTCCTTCAGATTGTCATATTTCTGGGAATAATGTTTCTTGTAATATTCATTAAGGATTTTTTGAATTTCTAAAGGGTCTCTTGTTATTTCATCTTTACTGTTTCTCATTGACAAGTTTAGAGACTTTAT
>CAUYQV010003883.1:0-10402 GCA_963574575.1 Galagoides demidoff
GCGAGCACCTGTGGTCCCAGCCACTTGGGAGGCAGAGGCAGGAGACTCGCTTGAGCCCAGGAGTTGGAGGTTACTATGAGCTGTGATGCCATGGCACTCTACCCAGGGGGATAGCTTGAGGCTCCGTCTCAAAAAAAAAAAGAAAAAAACAAAACAAACAAACAAAAAACTTAGGCATTTCTATGATTTGGGGTTATAGAAACTAGTGACTATCTTCTTCTCTAAAACAAAAATTAAAGAGAGGTTTAGGGACATCATTTCCCTTTTTAAAAACATCTACAATTAGGCCCCATAGCTCTGTTTTTAGTTCTCTCTGGTTAAAATTGTTTTCTTAATCTTTAAACAAAGATATAGCAGATAAGCTTATTCAATTCACACACAGCACAAATCCAAAAGGACTAACTGTCATCACTGAGGACACAATCAAGATTCACAGCCTTAATAATCAAAGGTGGAATGATACATTCAAGCCAGCAAGTTAGCTTTTCACAAGCAAAAATTATGTAACTCTATTTCCAAAAATCCATTGCATGTGTATAGGGAAGAGTAGATCCTCTGTGGCAGAAGTTAAAAAATAACAGTCTGTCTCCAGATATTTGAAAGAGTAGTGACTTTATGCTCTGGTTCTAGGGTACAGAACCAGGAGGAATGGCTGGAAACCTCAACTTGCTTTCTGAAAGAACTTTCTCTCAGTCTGATAATGGCAAGGACTGCGGTCTAGCAGCAGGAAGGGTTCTTTTGTTTTAAGAAGGAAGAGGGACTAGGTGTTTTCTAGAGTCCCTTTGAACTGTGAGGCTAAATTTCCTTTAACATCTATCCACTGCTCACCTCTCCAGCCTCCTTGTACATGAATTCCCTTGCCATTGGTGTGCTAGTCAAGCTGCCCTTCTTGCCTTCCTTAAACTCACTGCCCTGCACCCAGCTTCCAAGCCTTTGTACCTGCTGTCCATCTGGTCCATCTGCCATGAATGCCCTCTCACTACTTCCACCACCCATGCCATTTCCTGGCTAAATTCTACCCCTCCTTCAGGTCTCAATGTACCAGACCAGCTCAGGTAGGATCTCAAGATACACACCTATAGGAATTTTATTATTTACTCTCAACCATTTAAAAGAAATGCCTGCCCTCTCTCCTAGTCTGTAAGCTCCTTGATGATAAAATCCATGACTGTTCTGCTCACCCAAGTTTTCCATTGAGTCTTACACAGAGAAGCTCAAGAAGTATCAGTTGAGTGACTAACCCCAATGCAAACACCAGGCCTATAAGAACAAATGATGGAAGAGAGAGAAAGCAAGCAGGTGCCTCCACATGTTTGAATAGCTATGTCCTTCCTTTGTTGATGGCTCATAGACTTTACCATGGGGCAACCCCAGAGATCACTTTTGGTAATCTATAAGCCGATGGGTCTGTTTTAGGCTTTCAGTTCATGAGAAATAATTACGTGACAACTGGGCTGCTGATTAAAGGCCAGGGAATGGTGAGTTGAGATCTGTTCTGCCCTGTCAAGGGGATCTGGAATAAGGCTTTATTTCTATCTTTTTTTTTTATCTTTTCATCTATAAATTATGTAGCTTGCTGTAGGTTGGGTTCTTTGTAGCCCTCACATTTTTGTTAGCCCTCTCCCAAAGAACAGATACTTATTGAGCACTTGTATGTCATGCACCGTGCACACACATCTAGTAAGATAAGGATTAATTCCCTCATTTTACTTCTGAGGGAAGGAAATGGCTAAAAAACTCAGCCCACCTAACTGAACCAAACAACATGGCAGCCTAGGATTAGAACCCCATTGACATTTATTCAAAGACCATTCTTTTATTTCTACTACATCTTTGATTTAACCTTCAGACGCTTGTATCAATGCTACCTTTGGTTTCAAAACAATCACTAATGTGTATTGGATGAAACAGAAATATCCTACCATGTTATAAAAAAAGGGAAATTTTAGAATTAAAGTATTGCTGTTGTGTTGTTGAATGGTTGCCTTTCGAAGGAGTAGGATCACTTTTACAAAGAAAAAAAAGTCTGGGCTATAATAGGTATTTGTTAGGAAATATCTAACAACTTTTAAACATTTGGATGAGGTTTTATATGGGGATTTCTGTCCTTTCTGAAATTTTTCTAGCTTTACAATTGTTTTGGTCTATAATTTATAGAATGAAGAATGTTTGTGCCAACAAGATAAGCCTAGGAATGAAGATGCCATGGCCGTAAGCATGACCTTGAGACTAAGTGGTGGCTTATTTAAAAGAAAATTGCAGGGAGCACTATGAGGACTGACCAGCTGGGTAAGCCTTGAGAGAATGCAGAGGTAAGTCCCAGGGAGACAGAAGACCAGGCCCCGTCTCTAGGGAGCCAGATAGAAAAGTTTTAAGGATAAAGTTGAGAGTGAAGGATGACTTGCAATCTTAGCTGCCTTCGGGTGAAACATAAAGTATTTGGGGCATCATCTTTTAATATGCATTTTCCCCAAGTATCATCAACCCCACAAATTTTCGCCTTCTCTTCTAAAAACTTACCAGTGAGAAGCAAAGAATATTTGGTTTAGAGTATGCTAACTCTGCAAGACCCTGGTACTCTGTCTCCCAGCCAATGGTTTCCTACCCAAACACAGTATCATCAAACAGCTGGAGGCTACATTTGTCAGAAAAGCACATGGATCACAACTATCATTTCTTATCTTGCTGGCCAAGTTGTAGAGCCCTTTGAAATGATGCCCCAGTCACCAAAGCAAGAGACTCTACCTTATAGACAAAATAGAGTACAGACAACAGTTCACTAGAGAGCAGGGGTTTGGTCTGGTTTTATGTTCTGTTTTGTTTTTCTCAGCCCCTGGAAGTTCTCTGAGCCTCTCACCTGGCAGCACAAAGCTGTTGAATCCCTCCAGTGAAAGGGTCAGGTTGCAAGCTATGCCTGTAGGGGAGCTGTCAAGCCCTGTTCAGACCACCCAGCTCTCCAAAAAAGCAGTAACAGCCGATTCAGACAAGATAAGAGGCTGCCCTCCCATGTAACCTGGCCCAGGGAAACAGCCTTTCTGGAAAGTTACCGGATCCTATAGTGAGGATCAGCTTGTGTACTCTGAAAAGGTCATGTTTGTCTAATTCAATATGCCAGTGATACCAATGGTGGTGGTCTTTTCTGAGAGAAAGAAATACATTTGAAAATTTCTAAGGAAAAGCAGTAAGTTATAGCTTTGTGTCTGTTCTTATAGTAAATGCTAAAAAGCTCCCACACCCACATCTGCATTTAGGAGACTGAGTCATACCCACCAGTGTCAGAATGCCAGGGCTAGAAAGGATAACGAAACTTATTTAATTCAACTTATTTCACTGATGGAGAAAGTGAAGCACAGAGGAATTGGGTGGTTCACCCAAGATTAATCAGCAACCACTAGGGTATGAAATGCCGGAGAACCAGGACCTGCATGGGTTATTCACACTGGTCATTTGGAATCCTCAGAAATTAGCCCTGAGCCTGGCTTATCACAGGTCCCCTCAAATAGGTACTTGGAAGAAGGAGAGGGAAAAAAGGAAGGGGCTCAATGAACACACGCTGCTTTCTTTTTACTGTAAATATTAGTTGCCATAAAATGTGGGGATGCAGATAGAAGCTGAGTTCTGGCTTTCAGGTGTTGTCAAATGAGGCCCTTACCACGATAAAGGACTCCTTTCCTGCTACTCCTAATCCCTGTGGATTGGCCCAGTCCAAACTCGGTTTCTAAGAATAAGACTCCTCTTGAACAGTTCCAAGAAATCTAGTTAGTGCAACCCAGGCTAGCCCAGCCCCAAAAGCCAAGCATCCCCAGGAGGCTGATAAAGAATTAAGCACAGCCCTGGGTTTAAAGTTTCCAAGACAAACATTGCTTAGCCCTGTGGGGGCAGATCAGGCCAAATAAACCAAACCGTGGAAGGAAGGTAACAACAGCCAGGGACGTTCGACCTACTTTTTTCTCACTCATGGGAATAAAAAAGGAGAGATGGAAAAGGGAACAAGAAAAAAAAAAAAAAAAAAGGATGCAGTTGGTGGGAAAGCTGGTTCAAGAGCTTTGGTTTGTCAGCCAAGCATGCAAAACCACACTGCACACAAGTTACGTTGGGCATCGACTCAAACTCAGGTTATTATTTAAATAAGAGGTTTAATATTAACCAAGAACATGGCAAGAATTCTGCTGCCAAGGACAATATGGATTCATATTTATCCAAATACGGTCTCACCTGCATTAGAATCACCTGAGCAGATTGGTGGCCCCACCCCAGGTCTAAAATCCTCTGGAGCTGGGGACTGAGAACCTGCCTTTGCACCAAATGTGTGTTTGGTGTTGTATCCACGGTAAGTTTTGAGAATGCCTGGTGGAAAGAACAAACAAGAGTAGCTAGCACTTTCCTAGAGTTGCCCTGAAGGTACTTTTCTCAAGCGCAGGCAGGGAGCTCTGGGGCAATTCTACAGCTTTACCTAGAGCCAGGAAGAGCAGTATCAGCTTTCCAGGGCAGAAACCTGAACAGCACTTGGATCACTAGGTCAGGTCTGGTATGTGAAGCAGCCCTGAAGAGGTTAATCTCCCCAGCAATCCCAGGCTACAAACACCAGCGAGCCCCCGGAAATGCTCTTTCTAAGCTTTGTAATGCACACCACCACGCAGTAAGACTGGGTGCAATCATGGGGGGAAAAAAACGGAAACTAAAATCAAACAGCTTGATAAGGATTTCTGTGAGCCAGACGAAAACTTAAAGAAACTATTTCTATAGCACCAAGTCACTGGACCAAATTTCAGTAATAAGCAGAAAAAGCCTAAAGATCAGTCCACAACTTCAGAACACTGTGCTTCCCCAACACTACTGCTCATCCCCATAAAATAGAAATCAGGTCTTTAAAATACATATCCAAATACAATTAAACTGAAGCAAAGGTATCCAGAAATTATCTCATCCAAATTTCTGTGTTCTTATACCATGAGGGTATTCCCTGTTTTGTTCATTTTTACATCTTTTCCATTGCCGTTTCATTTAGCTGAAGAGAAGCAGTCTAGATTCAGGGGGAAATTTGTAACATTAAAAAACATTTATTTTATTGGTGAGTGCCATCCGGGATGGATTCAGAAGAGAGTTAGAAATTTGTCTCCAGTAATAAAAAGAAGGCCGTTGGTGGCATTGGGTTCGTTAACCCTGCATATTACCACCTTCTGAGTTAACAAGAGAATTAAAGGTTTGCAAGCCTGCACTGCGGGTTGCTACTTGGGGTTAAGGATACTACACGAACAAGCCTTAGGGCAGTCTGCTAACAGAATATTCACAGTCAAGGTCTGAGGAAGCACATAAAGAAGATACTTACTGGTAGTGGTTTTCCTTCCCAAGCCAAAAAGCCAGAAACCCTTGGAGCTGGTGAGCAGGATAAGCGTCACTGACCCGGTAATCTGGTTTAAAGGGCTTTGAGGGGAAGGGGGAGGAAAAATAACCCAGGCAAGGAAGAGAGCTGAAATTCCAGTCTTTCAGGTCAGCTGAGTTTGAGTTTTTCTTTGTACTAAAAACCCATTAGCCCACCCAACAAAACCATATAGAACAGAAGTTCACATACACACTGCACTCTCTTTGCTGGTCTTCTCCAAGGCTGCCGGGGCTGCGGCTTTGAAAACTTCCCGAGCGCCAAGCCTCAGGACTCCTCCTGAGAAGGGCACGGTAAAGATGCCTTCAACTGTTTGCAGAGAGCCGACCTCCCTGGCAGGGAGCCACTGCTCAGTGCTCACTGCTCAACGTCCCTTCTGCTGTTGGGTCCGCAGGGACAAAACTGAGCTTTTGTTAACAAGGTCGCTGGCTTCTCTTCTAGTCTCTTCCCAGCTCCCCTTCTCACTACTAGTTATGTACTAACTGCTCTGCCACTGGCTGAGCCCAAGCAGCCTCTCCCGCCCGCAGCACAGTCACACCACACACACAAGCAAACATCTTCTCAAGCATACACACACATTAACACAGCTCTCACACATGTGCACACTCACACGTGTTACACACACACAGGCACCCACCCACATACATACTCAGACCCTTCAAACATACTTTTTTCTACACTTCTTTTCTTCAAACACATTCCCATGCAGAAAAGCTTTTATTCCATTTCTGAGGAGATGCCCAGTATTCTGAAGGGACAGGGAGGTAGGGCAGGTCCCTTTTAACTTTTGCCATGGCATTTAAAGGAAAAGGTAAGATGGAACTAGGTTCTAGGATGCTGTCTTTAAGAACCCCTCAGTTCTTGCATTCATAAGGCTTTTTGTGTGTCTGGTTCTCTTTGAAAATCCATCAAAACCCCATTGCCCCATTAATCTGACCCCATTTGTTTATAGTTTGTGATCCGCTAATTCAGATGCATCACAGGGCAAGAACTAGCCTCTCAACAAAGATTCATTTAGTTAAACTTAACAGGATTCAGTAGTGGGTGAAAGTCTTGGTCCTTAGCAAGTGTTTAATAAAATGCTTCCTTGTATTTCATCCCCATCAGAAAAAGAAATGGCATACCACCTGGCCTAACTTTTAAATTAACCAAAAATAGAGAAGTTGAAATGTTATCTCACTTAGGGAGAACTTTTGTATTGACACATGTCTGGCTATTCTAAATCCAACCAAAAATTCAAGACTCGGTAATTCAACCTAGACAGTGGTTTCCCTGACAAAGTCACCACACCATACCCCTGTCCTTGGAAGTAGTGAGAAAAAGAGAGAGGAAAATGGAAAGAAGGGACAATTATGTAAGAAAGGGAGAAAAGAAGGTAGGAAGGAAGGGAAAAGGTAAAAAAGGAAAGAAATGAAAAATGCAAAAGAAAAAATTAATTTGTTTTTAAAAAATTTATTTGTGGATACTTTGGCAGTGAGTGATGCATATGCACTTACTCAAAGTCAGCAAAGCTTTAAAATCTGAGAATCCTTTGATTCACTTCATTCACTCTGAGAATAAGGGTGAAACTTAAGAATCACTAAGCTCATTATAAGTCAACAAACACTATTTGCTAAACACAGTTATTATTATTGATAAATAAATGCCAGTGTATGCATCATGTATTCATCTTGAAAAGGTACAAAATAAAGCTTTAATAATGAGAGCTAACAAACAACATAACAGACAATTTTGTTCTCAAATTGAATTTAAAAATTACCTAGATTGTGAATGTCTCACCTACAAAGAATAAGGATGCTTTCAGATACAATTAGTTGAGACTCAGGATCCATTTAACAAGGAATGGTCTACTATGTGTAGGTGGTTGTATTCACCCCATCTAGGCTAATAAGTCTAGATGTTATGAAGTAGTCTAGAAATAGAAATAAATGCTTTACACTACTTCCATGGAAAAAATAACTTCATCATACTAAGCAAAAATATCAAACAAACTTAAATTGTAACATATTTCAAAGTATCTGCAAGTAGAATAATCTTTATAA
This sequence comes from Galagoides demidoff, assembly GCA_963574575.1. NCBI lineage: Eukaryota > Metazoa > Chordata > Mammalia > Primates > Galagidae > Galagoides > Galagoides demidoff. The sequence continues at coordinate 7,423 of CAUYQV010003883.1, forward strand.
AATTATATTACATGATGTTTGACCTAATTGTGCTGAACATATTTTAAAAGAGGCAGTTAGAGTTCGATTAGCAAAAATGTCCTAAATCTAAAGTACCTTTTTATACAAATAAATTGCTCTTTCCATTTTCACAAATGGATGGGGGCCCATTGATATAAGACAATTATCAGTTCTAATCAACAAGTACTCTTTGAATAACATGAAATGCAAAGGCAGGGCATTTAAAAAGAACTAGTCAAAGAAACAACAAGGAATTCTCCCTCCAAAAGCAGGTGCTGCTGAACCTAGGGCCAGAACAAAATATATTTCAAAGGAATCATTTTAGGGCGGTGCCTGTGGCTCAAGGAGTAGGGTGCCAGCCCCATAGGCTGGAGGTGGCAGGTTCAAACCCAGCCCCAGCCAAAAATTGCAAGAAAAAAAAGAAATCATTTTATTTCTAATCCCAGTTGAAACAATATGAAAACTACCAACCATGTGTTGGAGATCAGCATACTATCTTGGATTGTGAACATGAATGATTTCTGCTGAGTTGCTGTAGAGTGTGGCCTTCTCTGAGCAGCACAGCTAGTACCTTCACCAACAACTCACGTGAAAGAATTAGGAGTGTGCTTATTAAATCTTGCTGATGGCAGCAAGACAGAGTTGTTATCCACTGTGCTGTGAAGGTGGTTTTCCACTGAGTCTCTAAAACTGGATGACCTTGGGAAGCAATACTGTGAGAAGAGAAGATCAGAAGAGCAGAAAGGTCATCTGTACCACGCTCAAAATAGATTAGCACAAAAACAAATACATAAAATAAAAGCAAAATAAACACCTCTGTGCACCCGAAAAATAACAAAAATACAACACAAGGAAGGAATTCACAGGAAGAGGCTTGCTGAACTCAAGAGTTCAGAGCTGGCAGAGGAGGGAGGGGATGTCAGGAAATAAAACAACCCCCAAGTAAGAAGTGATCTGCTTGAAATCAGAAGAGCACAGACCAATTTTGCTAGTAAATATAATGCAGAGTCCTACGTAATCCTAATATTTGCAAATCAAATCCAGCTCTGCATTCTAAAAGATACTATGAACAAAAGGATTATTTTTTAGGATTGTAAAGATCATTCCAAATTAAAACATCTAACAATTTAATGTATTAAGTATATTAAAGAAGGAAAAAAAGACAATTATCACCTTGAGGAAAGCAGAAAAGAGACATTCAGTAAAATTTAACATTGATTCTTGTTTTTGGAACCACAAAAGATTTCAAATAACCAAAGCAGTCTGGAGAAAAAAGAACACAGCTGGACACACTACACTTTCTTATTTCAAAATATGCCACAATCCACATAAAGCTTGTAGTGTATGCAGTAGTACTGTACCAACATTAATTTCTTAGTTTTGATAATTGTGTATGATCATGTAAGATGTGAATAGGAGAATCTGGGCAAAGGGTATACAGGAACTCTCCATACTACCTTTGCAACTTTTTTCCAAAGCTGTTAATTATTTCAAATAAAAAGCTGAAAATATTTTTTAAATGCTATGAAGTTGTAATAATCAAAACACTGTGATTCTGACATAAAAACAGACATACAGACCAGAGGAAGAGAACGGAGGGCAAAGGAATAAATCATGCATATACGGTCAACCAAACTTCAACAAGGGTGCCCAGAGTACACAATGGGGACAGGACAGACTCTTTAGATAGTGCTTGGAAAACTAGATATCTACACACAAAAGAGTGAAAGTGGACCATTTTCTTATACTATTCATAAAAATCAACTTAAATGGATTAAAAGCTTAAATGTCAGACCTGGAACTATAAAATTTCTAGAAGAAAACATAGGGGAAATTTTTTACGACATTGGGCTTTGCAAAGATTTCTTTGACACAACACCAAAAGCACAAGCAATAAAAACAAAATTAGGCTTTTGTAGCACAGTGGTTCCTACACTGGCCATGTGCATCGCGGCTGGCAGGTTTGATTCCAGCCTGGGCCAGCTAAACGACGATGACAACTGCAGCAAAAAAAATAACCGGGCATTGTGGTGGGTGCTTGTAGTCCCAGTCACTTGGGAGGCTGAGGCAAGAGAATTGCTTAAGCCCAAGAGTTTGAGGTTGCTGTCAGCTGTGATGCCATAGCACTCTACTGAGGGCAAGATAGTAAGACTGTCTTGAAAAAAAATTAATATAAATAAATAAATATAAAAGCAAAATTAGACAAGTGGAAATACATCAAACTAATAGTCTTCTGCACATCAAAGAAAACATTCACAAAGTGCTAAGGCCATCTGCAGAATGGGAGAAAGTATCTGCATACGTATGGTAAGGGATTAATACCCAACACATACAAAGAACTCTTATAACTCAATAGCCAAAACATTTAAAAAATGAACAGAAGATATCAATTTAAAAAAATGGACAAAAGACTTGCATGGAAATTTCTTCAAAGAAGACATAAAAATGGCTAAAAGAGATGTGAAAAAAATGTACATTATCACTAATCATCTGGGAAAAGCAAACTAAAACCACAATGAGACATTACTAGTTAGGGTGGATATTTATTTTATATTTTAAAATAAAAAAATATCAAGGGTTGGTGAAGATGTGGAGAAATTTTCACCCTGTACACTGTTAGGGGGAATATAAAATGGTGCAGCCACTATAAAAAATGATGTGATGTTTCCTCAAAAAGATTAAAAACAGGCCTACCATATGATATTGTAATCCCACCTCTGGAGGCATATCCAAGAGGATTGAAATCAGGATCTTGTTCCGTTCACAGTAGTGCCAAAGAAGATGAAATATTTAGGAGTTTACCTAACAAAGGATGTGAAAGACCTCTATAAAGAGAACTATGAAACTTTAAGGAAAGAAATAGCTGAAAATGTTAACAAATGGAAAAACATACCATGCTCATGGCTGGGAAGAATCAACATTGTTAAAATGTCCATACTACCCAAAGCGATATATAATTTTAATGCAATCCCCATTAAAG